>JAXGGA010002446.1:0-122332 GCA_038373865.1 Uloborus plumipes | reverse complement strand
TGGGCGTGGTTTTTGATGTTTTCCGGTGAAATTGCATTGTGCTTGGACCCTTTGCCCCCCCCCCCGGAAAAACTTGAAATGACGTCCCTGGTAATTAGTCCTATAGAGATGAAATCCCTTTTCTTCCAAATAAAGGAATAAAATTAGTAAAGATTTATTTCTTTAATCTGGCCTATGCACAAAAGAAAAGAAAATATAGCAAAACAAATTTTTATTTTCCTATAAATTTATGATAGTTTGTTCCATTACTGAGTAAAATTCTCTAGCGGAAACCGTTATCCTGTAGATTAAGAGTGAGAACGGGATACCTCAAATTGAAAAATGAGAAAGAGAAATCGCCTTGTAGCAGTAGTTACGAGAGCACCGGTGGGGTGTCACCCATCGATGGGAAGTTTTGCGGCCTCTCAAAAACTTCTTTACTTGGCCAATTTGCAGACAATAAGCATTTTTAAACAATGATGCCAAATGTCTCTTTTGCTTAACAGCAGGAGTGTGAGCATATTCTTATTTTATCATTCTATAAAATTCGATGTTTTATTAATTAAATAAAATTCATAATTCAATAAAATGGAATACGACGGAATGTTTCACCAATAGACATTACTTTTGAAATCAAGTTTGTACAAAGGAGCTGTTTTTCCAAACAATGTATTAGAAGCCATTCTAGAAAGAAAAAAAAGTTCACAGAAGCAGCACTTTTTTTTTATCCCTTGTAGCAAACTATCGATTAAGAGATTAAAAAATATATATATTAGAAAAAACTACAAACTTACACGCTCTATTATCGCATCAACTTCAGGGGCAAAAAAAGGTCGACTCTCTGACAAAAAAAGCAAACAAAGAACTCTGCTCAGAATTCTAAAGACATTTTTCAAAACAAAACCTGTAATTTTAGATTAAAGCGTTGCGTGTCGTCTGTCGGCCGAATACCGTTTTTCAAAGAAAATAAAAAAGCAAAAATATACTTGAAAAAAGTAAAACGAGCGACGGCCAGATAACAACTCACTCGACACTTGCATGTCTGGATGCGCGTGGTCCTCATTTTGTATCGCGGAAGGATACATTCGACCGGTCCGCAACAAGTGTCACTTTGTGCTATCAAATCAGCGAACCGCGTATACATTTATTTCCACACTTGGCCAGTCAACCCCTCCAGTAGATTCTTACTCTGTGCTCGGATACCTGTTGATGCCTACTTCTGCAAATGGAGGGTTCTTTTTTGAGAGTTCGATTTTTTTCTCTCTCTCCAGATTTTTTCCTCCTCGTTCTCTCTGTTCATTTAAAAGTATCCAAAATAGGGCACAAAGAAGTGACTTTTATTTTGAAGGGAGGGTCCACGAACTCGGCAAGTCATGTCCAATTGAATTCGACCCACTCATGCACGTATCCGAAAGAAAATTAACCTAATGATGGGTCGCTGTTGTTCGACGAGCGTGAATGCTTGCCCATTGCTCCGTTTTTTTCGACCCTCCTTAGCTATTTCGTGAGTTGATATTTTGCAACAAATGTCCAGATAATTAATTTCGCTATAAAGGTCAATGTCCAATACTTTTATTCCTTCAATAACATAAATTTCCAATTAAGAAATTGTACTGCTGCACTAAATGTGCCTATTCTTTTTTTTTCAAAAATCCTTCAAGTAAAGCTACAAGTAACTGAGTGATCTTCTTGATAAAAATAATAATCTTTTTATGTTTTTTTTTCTCTCAGTTCTTTATTTAAAAAATTCCTTTCAAGGCTCTAAGTGAGCGGCAGTAAGTCTTTAAATTAAAATCAAAATAAATATCTGGATGCTTTCTAACAAAATCAACAGACAAGGATGCCTCGATCTCTGCCAGGCTTGATTTCTTAAAGGCGACATAGTATGATAACACTACTACAGTACTCGGTTGATGTTTCTCAAAGGCCACCGTAAGCCAAGCACAGATTTTGAATAATCCTTTTTTTAGTATACTGCAAATGTCGAACAAGACAATTAGGGGTCAATGTTGAGGTGACTAATTTCGTTGTTTTTTGACATCCAGCACTTTTGCAAATACGACGCTATGTTGAGACATATAATTAAAAAGTTATGCAAATCTACCAAACTAAACAGAATTTTACAATAAGAAAAAAATTCAAAAGCCTCTACTTTCCACTTTTCCACATGTTAGCACTCATAATCATAGATACAGGTTGCTCTCAGAGAAATTATCTTGAGGGAGGTAAAATTTTCGTTTACTAATGATCATTAAGGCTTGGTCATCAAGTAAAATTTTGGTCATTAAAAAAAGCTCATTATTGAATATGCTCACCTAAGCATTCACCTTATAATTTTATCTCTTAGGCGCAATAACTTCTAACTACATACATAAAATAAGAATATAAAATTAAACGCACTCTTTGATACATAATCAAGAATCGAAGAACACTACGCCGTGTGCGTCAAGCCCAATTTCTAGTTTTATAACCGTCAAATAAAAGTAATCTTAAATTCTAACATCTTAATGCTGCAAAAGTTTCAAAGAATGTCGTAGAACTTGCCGGAAGCTTCATCATGAGGTAATGAAGGTTTTTGTCACACCTCAGTTACTGCAAAGAAAAGTATTCAAAATCCAGAAAATAAATAAATGTGTGGAACGAATTTATGTTGTATGTCCCTTACTTATGGTCCAAGTAACGTCTAGGAAGACCTAGACATGCTGTTGGGCTACCTAGGAAAGAAACAATTCCTTGTAATGACATGACCGAAATTCTTTCTCCGCAATCCCAAAAGAGCATTTAATGCAGAATTCCTCTTGCACTAGAATTGCTCAACATCCTCATTTAAAAGTAGTTTCAGGAAAGTCAAAATGATCAGATGTTGAGAGTGACGAGTCGAATGCAAAGGGGGAAAAAAAGATTAATCACGCTCAGGCAGCCGGAAGCATTTTGAAAACGAAAAAAGAAAATCTCCCACGAGAAAACACAAACAAAGCGAACCTCTCAAAAAACAATTGACATCAGCCCACATTAAAATCTAAAACTGCATCTTCGAGAAGAAGAGCAAAAAAAAAAAAAGCCCTTCAATAAGCCTTTCTCCTCAGAAAAAAACTTGAAAGGAAAAAGCAAAAAGAAAAAACAAAAAAATCGGCAGCCCCACGATGATTGGGTAAGCCAAAGAGTCGATCTGCATTTGTCAGGGAGGTCTGTGCATTGGTGAATTCCTAATGGGTTAACAATACAGTTGCAGCCGTTATGAAAGACCGGCGCCAATTCTTAATGATTCCACAAGAATAATATCAAGAAAAGAATAAGAATAGGAAATCCCGAATTTTGCTCCCGACTAAATCCGTTTAATGGTCCCTGCCGAGTTTTCTCTTAACTGCAACTGAGCGAAAGCTCACCCCTCCCCTCCCACTTTTTTTAATATACACATATTTTTTATGCATGTCAAATCCACCGGGTGCCTATTAAAATAAAGTACGACTTGAAGAGCTTGATGGGGAGAAATCTGCAGAGATAAAACAAGGGGAAAATAAAGAGAAAAAAAAGCGGAATGGAGAAAGAATGGATATGAAGACGGAGGAAGAAAAAACGGAGAGATCTTCTGCCGATGAAATATGATGCCATGATGGCTGATTATGCAAAGAAAGGGGTTTGTTTGAATAAGGATTTTGATATTGATTGTTTCGGAACTTCCTGGGCTTTTCAACAAGTTTCGCTTGAAGCTTCCACCCTTCCTAAAAGACATTAAGCCAGAAGAAATAACGAAAATGACAAGAAGCTTCAACATCAGGTACATCCAAGCGCAATTATTCAAATTATCCCAGCAGGGTTTATTTAATTTCTAGTG
This sequence comes from Uloborus plumipes, assembly GCA_038373865.1. Classification (NCBI taxonomy): domain Eukaryota; kingdom Metazoa; phylum Arthropoda; class Arachnida; order Araneae; family Uloboridae; genus Uloborus; species Uloborus plumipes. The sequence goes on along the minus strand of JAXGGA010002446.1, from coordinate 118,518 downwards.
GTAATAATTTCACAGAGTAGGGAACTCTGCGGAAGTCATGCGCGTGCTGTACAACCGAATCGCAATGAATTGAGATTAAAAGCTTTGGCTGTTGAAATTAACAAGAACAAAGTTCAATAATTAAAGAGACTGCATAATACTATTTTGTATCGGTACCAATATTTTTCATTTTACCTAAAAGATGCATTATTTTCTTTGTAACAACTGCTTTAGCTGATGAAAGGACTTTTTGAAATTATTGGAGACGAAAATAATTTTTAACTAAAGTTGTTAAAACTATTGTTAGTAAACGGCAAAGGGCTTATTAAGTTCTTTACGAACTTTTTATATGCATCATGTATGTATCGAATTCAAGTTGAATGTAGGGTTGAATGGCCTTGTTTGAATTACTCAATCGTGCTGTGCAAAATAACTATGAGTGTTTTCCAACTTGATAGATTACCTACTTGATTGGTTATTAATACTCAGTACTGTAGTTGAAAAAAAAAGGTTTGAGGGAACTCATCTTGGAGTTTGGGGGGCCTCATCGAAAGGAAAGGGCCAAAAACCAATTTACATTGCATTTGAAATATTTTTACAGTTAGAAAATATATGTTTTGGGGGAGGCTGGCGTCACCTCCAACTGCAGTGCTGCCAATATTGCTAAAAAACGAAATGATTAAGATTTTCGTGTTCTGAGATTATATTCAAACCTATACATGATAATTACACAACAATATTCGAGAAAATTCAACTGAAATTTTAAAATTTAGTTACAGCGCAACTTGAGGCTTCAGGTTCAGTTCTTCATGTAAATCTGCAGAATTTTCACTGCATTGGCTTTAGCAGAAACAACAGAAGTCAGCCCGATTGATGTGTCAGAGGTAAGAAAGTGACATTCAAGCGTCAGGAACTGGAGTTTTCAAAAGCACTCGTTCAGGGGTGGCAAGATTCCAGGGTTTTGAGAGTGATGAACAGCATCAACTTGTTTTCCATTTGACTGCTGAATGAGCATAACGGAACACTTAGTCATTCCTTGTGCAACTGACTTCCGTCTTTTAGCACGGATCAGATGAAAGATAAACGAATCACACAATATCTCCAGTTTTTGTGCCACCATAAGAGCATGAAGACTTATTGATGAAGATAACTTCAGCGCTGATGACACAACGTATAAAAACAAGTAAATAAATAAGTAAACAAAGAACTTTTCTGCTTTTTTTTTTTTTCCATTTCATTATGGTTACATTTAAAAGATATTTCGATGAAGTCACCTTTGATGAAAAACTTTCAATTTACGGGAGAATTTTTCGTTTCAAACATATTTTACGGCATGGTAAAATTTAAATGTGAAATAAAAGTTAGTTACTGTAAACTAAAGAATAATCATATTGAAAAATGTACCATGGAATGATGTATCCACTGATACGGCGACAACTCCAAACAAAGAGAATATATTTTATGGAAATTCATGTTAATATCCTTTCGTCTTTCTTCTGGGTTTTTCCTTTGAAATTCGACAATGCATAAAAAGTCTACATTTCGGATTTCGTGACGAAAAATAATGGGTTAATAAAGGTCAAATTAAATAAACGTTAACCTACGCTGACCGATCTAATCCCGAGACGATGACCTTTATTAAAACATCTTCCATTGAACCGACGGGGCACGATCACTTCCTCCTGAGTTCGAGAAAAAGGAGGAACTCGCACGTGAAGATCATTGAGAACCTCCTGTCGATGTAGGGGATGGAAGGGGTATATAGTATGCTGCAGGTGGCATCGTTGTTGCAACAGTTCGTTTTTTTTTTTTTTTTAATTTAGTGAGCCTTAGTTTTCATAAAAGTATGCTACAACTCATAAAAGATAATTGGGGGGGGGGGGGGTGATCTTTTTGAAATTGCCCTATTTGAAATTTACCTTTTAGAATTTTCAGTGCGAGCCTTAATCTTAACGTACGCGTGTTACAAGGTTAACTGAAGAATTTTCATCACTGGAATTTCTCGTAACAAAATAAAAATTTTGATAAAAGTACCCTTTTCTTTTACGGATAAATTAATCCTTACCTGACTACAAATTAATGCCTATTGTGTGATTACCGACAGTTAGATTCGGAGGGAGCAGTTCCGAGCTATCTCCTTTCATGTCAGACAAAAAGTGGGCAAATTCAAAATTAAAGAAATAAATTGATCTCTTTTTGTGTTAAGCATAATTTGGCAATTATTAATACATTTTTTCAATTAATTATTCGCCAAAAGATTATTTTCAAATCATACGGTATACGGTATTCGACGCATTTGCCACAGAAAACCGATCTTCCTGCAAATTCTGTAGTCAAATTGCATCAAAAATGGCAACACATCGTAACTTAACAAATATCTTCACGTATCACAATCACTTAAAACTATCCCACATCATAAAAAAGCTAATGTTAATTAGTTAATTATTCCATAAAAAGTACTTCGAAATTCAAAAAGTATTCGACGCATTAGACATAGAAAACAAATCTTTCTGCAGTTTATACATATTCCCGACCGTTTACGCGAGTGTCCCGTTTTTCTCATTCGGTAATTTGGAAGCCAGTCAACTTCAATCAAAAACGGCAACATTATAACTTAACAAGTCTTTTCATCCCGATTACTACCGACAAGAAGCGACCCGAGACCAAATTTTAATATTCACGGAATAGTTGAAGAAAGAGAGGAAGAGAGAGAGAAAAAAGTGTTCCAGGACCCCCCCCCCCCTTTCCGAAGAGGTGAGGCGGGGAGGGGGGTAGAGAGCCAATGAGGTGGGCCAGCCAGTCGCCGCGGCGCCTCGTTTCGCCCATCTGCAGGTGATTGATAGTTGTGAATCTTCAGAAACAAAGGCCATCCATAATGGTCTCTACCCCAACCTTTCGCTCTCCGGTTGAGGCTGAGTCAGGCTGTGGATTCTGTCTTATAAATTGCGGTCAGTCTCAGAGAGCGCTCTGACACATCTAGCATCGTGATCCACCCCTCAGGGGGTCGTCCATAAAACGTGCACACACTCACTTCGGGCATGGATCCGATTTCTTTGACACAGTAAGTCATTCAAAACTGCCGCGTGTATATGGTTTCCCAGTGGCAGATTGATTTGTGTTTTAGTAATATTTAATGTTTTACAACATGGCTCAAAGAAACGAAAGAGTTTCGAGGAAAGAAATAGGTCATAACTCAGTTGAAAGGGGTTGGGAATGTTGGCGAATGGTTGGCCCCATTGAACAAGAAAAAAGGTATTTTTATGACACATTTTTTATGAATAGGAAAGTGTTTTTTCCATATATTTTATAGTTGGTACGGCCAGTGGCATATGAGAATTTTTTTGAGACTCCTATAGCAGAGTGTTAATGCGATCTTGAGGATTTAAAGTCTGTTGTCATTCAATGTATCGTTCAACTGTTTTGTTTCTCTATTTAGCGCAATTAATTACATTTTGTTATCTAGTTTTAATTAGAAACTAAATGTGGTAGAAACAAATTCGTCCTTAGCAAAATATCCTTTCGTACAGAATTAAGACAACGAAAAACCAATTAAGTTTCTGATATTAAGGCTTGGCGGTCTTGTTTTTACTGCCATGAAATAAAATATTTTTATAAGATTTTGATTCTAAGCAAAAGCAAGCTAACTTACTTCAGCTAGTCTACTTTCACTATTGTTTGTAGTTGTTCGCTGCAAAAAATGAATTGTTGTTTTTACAGTAAAATGCTGGCAGCCGATGTTCAATTTAAAACCGTTAAATGCACAGTAATAAACTGTAAAATTAGCAATTTTAGTTTCTTACTGCAAAGTTGGAAATTTTACAGTTTATTGCCGTAAAATGTAGCTGTATTATACTGTTTAAACAACAGTATAATACTGACACCAGAGGTTCCAGTTTAAAACTGTAAAACGCACGGTAATAAACTAAAATTAGCAATTTTCCAGTTTAGTACTGTAAAGTCAGCAATATTACAACTTATTACTGTAAAATAAGCAATTTTTACAATTTATTACTATAAAATTAGCTGTATTATACTGTTAAAACAACATTCATTTTTTGTCGTGTTGTAGTCAGTGCAACGACATGAAATTACGTTTCTTGTCAGCTTTCAATTGTGTCTGAAATGCACCTGATACTGTCGTATTTTAGAGCCATTCTGTTCCCCAATATATGCATTTATTATAGTATCATGAGGTGCGAAAGTACAGTCGAGACCGCTTATTAGAATATCGCTTAAAGGAATATCCCGCTTAATGTTATACATTTTCAAAATGTACCAATTCATTGAAATGCATTATTTTCATCCTGGATAATGGAATATCCCGCATATTAGAATATTTTTTTGTGGAAAAATGCCTATTCTATTAAGCGGGTTCGACTGTATATAGTTTGATACATTTTAATAAACTCAAGACACGCTCCGTAAGTAGGTGGCACCATAGTTTTTATGGGGAAGACGAGAGTAAAAGAAGCAAGAGCATAAAGTTGTTTAGAAGTGATGAAATAAATTAACGTCAGATAACTAGAGCATAAGTAACTATTCATGACTAAAATACATCAGATAACTAAAGCATGTATAACTATTCAAGATCAAAATACAGGGAAAGTATGTTAGTGATTAGTCACACCTCATTAGTACTGTTGTAGGATATCGTCAATGGACATCTCAAAATTTTATATTAAAAATTGTAAGTTTTTTTCCCGTAAAATCTATTAAACAAAAAAAAAAAAAAAAAAAAAGAAAGAAAGAAAGAAATACGTTTAGAACGTATCGCTGGTAAGCGCATGTACCAAGCGAAATCCCTTTTGTATCAAAATAGCTTGTCCATAAAAACATCAACATAAAGCTGTATAAACCTACTCACGTTTTCAAAAGAGCTACGAAAGAACTACATTTCAATTCAAGTAGCACTTTTGATTTTTCATACTTTTAAGATAGATAGAACTTAACTCATGAGACAGTCATCATTTTTTTTTCAATTGCAGAGTTCTTCCATCAAGGTCACATTCTATCCCTACCAATGAGGAAAAACGAAGTTGCGGCAAGTCCGCAATAGAAGGTGAGAAATCGAAACAAAAAAAAGACCCCCAGAAAGGTAGGAGAAGGAAAAAAAGAGAGAAGAAAGCCATCCCTTCCATCATTTGGGCTCCAGCTGCCAAGGTACTATATAGCTTTCCATCAAGCATCCGCCATTCCAGAGAGACTAATGGTTGTCAAATGAGCAGGTACAACATACGTCTCTACGATCCATCCAAGACGACCTCTAGGTTTACGTATCGTTTGTCATCGACTAATTGCCACGTTTGGAATCGAACCTCCAGTCATCATCATCACCCTTCTCCTTTTCTATTATTTATTTGTTCCTCTGACTGACAGCTTCCCCAAGCTGGACTGTAACAGACCCCGAATGGCGAATCATTAACTTTCAGGCGACTTTCAAGCTTTTTAATGATCAGGTATCTGTCTGCCTCCCCCTCTTACCTTACTCCCTTCTACGTCCCCACCTTCCTATTCTGGAACAACCTTTCGTTTTTTTTTTCTTCCTCTTATTCTTTCAATAAGTATCTCCCCTCACTCCCTCCCGCCAGCTCCAGTGTCAGTTGCATTTTTCTTTTTAAAATAATAAACAATATCTATAACTGAAATTGGCACAATTTGAATCAGTTGTGAAACAACGAATCAACCTCAAAAGGTAATCATTTTTCAAACACTCCCATGAAAAAAATGTCTTAAAGATGACGAACCTACTTTCCACATTAATATGAGACTTATCAATAGCTAAGAAATTAATTATTTTTACATGTTAGCAAATCTGCATTTAATATGTATGATGCCATTGAAAGACACATTTTTACAACTAGTAAATAAGAAATAAAAATAACTTCTGTACGAATAAAGATAACTTGAAATCATTACTTGTTCGCATACTAATATTTTATTCGTTAAAACGGATACTCAAATCTAGTGTATGATTTTAATAGCAATGAAGAAAATGTAACTTAACAATTTTAAGACATTAATAAAAACCGACTTCAATAAAAAAAAATGATGTTGTAGTGGATATGCTTTTAAAATTTTTGACTTTCGATTACTAATGCAAAACAGTTTTTCCCATATATATATATATATATATATATATATATATATATATATATATATGTTGGCAAGGCCAAACAATATATATATATGTTTGGCTCACCCATATGTATATATATATATATATATATATATATATATATATATATATATATATATATATACAGGGTGTCCACTCCAATCGTGGACCAATAGCTAATTCCTAAACCGTTAGAGATAAGCATATAGTTTATTTGGGAAAAAATCTCCAAATTACGAAAGGAATTTTGGGTCTATTCAACGTTTTTCAAAAAATCAAATTTTGAAAAAGTTACGAAATTTAAATTTTTATACAGCCCCCCAGTCCTATCAATCATATTTAGTAAAACATTCTTGACACTGTAACGTTTAAAACTAAAAAAAAATCACTCTTCTACCACAAAAATTGACCGAGTTATGACGTTTTGAAAAATCAAGATTTTGCATTGTTCTATGACGTCATCGAAAGATCACTTCCTCGATGACGTCATGAAACAATGCATAATCATGATTTTTCAAAACGTCATAACTCGGTCAATTTTTGTGGTAGAAGAGTGATTTTTTTTTAGTTTTAAACGTTACAGTGTCAAGAATGTTTTACTAAATATGATTGATAGGACTGGGGGGCTGTATAAAAATTTAAATTTCGTAACTCTTTCAAAATTTGATTTTTTGAAAAACGTTGAATAGACCCAAAATTCCTTTCGTAATTTGGAGATTTTTTCCCAAATAAACTACATGCTTATCTCTAACGGTTTAGAAATTAGCTATTGGTCCACGATTGGAGTGGACACCCTGTATATATATATATATATATATAATATATATATATATATATATATATATAATATATATATATATATATATATATATATATAATATATATATATATATATATATATATATAATATATATATATATATATATATATATATAATATATATAATATATATATATATATATATATATATATATATATATATATATATATATATATATATATATATATATATATATACATATGGGTGATTCTACAAAAATGGGAATATTTCTAACATGTAGATTTCAAAAAAATAATTTAAAATTAAAAATCTGAAAAAAATCAGCAAAGCACTTGATAAGTTACATAATTAAAATAGAATATCAGCAGAGCTTAAATGTTTGTATTTTATTGTATTTTTGGATTTTTATTTTTTTGAAGGCATATGTGAATGATAAAAAGGACATGTGAATGACACAATGGGTATGTGAATTTAACAGCAGTAAGTATGTGAATAACACAAACACAATAGGTATATTAATGAAATTTTTTAACCAGTAAACTGTTAGACATAATTTTTAAACATTGTACTGTCATAGTTTGGCTTTTGATTCATCTACGTGTCTTATATTGGGGCATATGAATGACAATAGAAAAAGGGCATGTGAATGACAAATCACAAGTAATTGTGTTCTCCAAAAGTCATATCTGAATATTTTTCGGCTTCACTTCGAATTAGAACGCACAAATGTAAGCCTTAGGATCATTCATTATCAAAATTTATTTACATGTACATTTTACATGCATTCTGTTGGGCATGTTAATGACAAAGATAAAAAACACTTGCCTTGAAAGTTGAGTTTAGCTTACTTTTTATCAAAAAGTAATTGCAGAATAGCAAAATTAATCCTCAGCCAGGAATAACAAAGTTCCATGCTTTATTTTAAGATGTGTTGCCAGATTTTGAAATAAAACATTTCAGAGAAAAATATTTACACTTTTTAGACATGTGGATGACTGATAATCGCTGGGACAAAGTTTAGATTAACTTTTAGAGATATTATTTTCATATTATTTTGCTTTTTTTGTGATTTACATCTTGCACACATTCATATTTATAAATAAAAAACTCTTGAAAAAAAAAATCACTTATTTTTTTTAAATCTATATTCCATTGATTGTGAAAATTGCACCTATGGGACAGGGCATGTGGATGACATTTCAATCGAATATCCTTTTTTTCAAATGAATAATAATTAAATATTGACATTGTTGATAACGAAAATTATAGAACAAAAGACGCATAAAAACATTCCCAAAATAGTTTTTTATTAAATTAAAAACAAAAAGAGCAATCAGTATGGAACACAAATTTGCCCATTTTTGTAGAATCACCCATATATATATATATATATATATATATATATATATATATATATATATACACTGAAGTGACAAAAGTCATGGGATAGCAATATGCAAATTTTCAGATGGCAGTAGCATCGCATAGAACAGGTATAAATGCGCAGTGCTTTTACAGAGCTTTCATTTCTGTTCAAGTTATTCATGTGAAGAGGTTTTAACGTGATGATGACCGCACGACGTGAATTAACAGACTTTGAACGCGGAATGTTAGTTGGAGCTAGACGCATGGGTCATGCCATTTCGGAAATCGTTAGAGAATTCAACATTCCCAGATCCACTGTGTCAAGAGTGTGCCGAGAGTATGAAATTTCAGGCATAACATCCCACCATGGACAGCGCAGTGGTCGACCGCCTGCACTTAAAGATCGAGACCGGCGACGTCTGCAAAGAGTCGTAAATTCTAACAGACAAGCAACACTGCGTCAAATCACCGTAGAAATCAATGTGGGACGTACAATGGACGTGTCTGCTAGAACTGTGCGGAGAAATTTGGATTTCTTGGGCTATTCCAGCAGAAGACCGACTCGAGTGCCTTTACTGACAGAACGACATCGCTTGCAGCGACTCTCGTGGGCACGTGAGCATATCGGTTGGTCCCTAGATGAATGGAAAACCGTGGCCTGGTCCGATGAGTCACGATTTCAGCTGGTAAGAGCCGATGGTAGGGTTCGAGTGTGGCGCAGACCCCACGAAGCCATGGACCCAAACTGTCAGCAAGGCACTGTTCAAGCTGGTGGTGGCTCCGTAATGGTGTGGGCTGTTTTTTCATGGCATGGACTTGGTCCTCTAGTGCGACTGGACCGAACATTGACTGGAAATGCTTATGTGCAGCTACTTGGAGATCACTTGCAGCCATTCATGGACTTCATGTACCCAAACAACGATGGGATTTTTATGGATGACAATGCGCCATGTCACCGGGCCACAACTGTTCGTAATTGGTTTGAAGAAAATTCTGGACAATTCCAACGAATGATTTGGCCACCTAGATCGCCCGACATGAATCCCATTGAGCATTTATGGGACACCATCGAGAGGTCTGTTCGTGCCCAAAATCCTGCCCCATCAACGCTTTCACAATTATGGACGTCTATCGAGACAGCATGGCTCAATATTCCTGCAGAAGACTTCCAACGACTTGTTGAGTCCATGCCACGTCGAGTTGTTGCACTTCGCCGGGCAAAAGGAGGGCCGACACGATATTAAGAGGTATCCCATGACTTTTGTCACTTCAGTGTATATTGTTTTATAGCAAGAAAAATTAAAGAATACGCATTTCGATATTTTTGGTAAATTTTTAATACGAATATGAAAAATAGACCATTAACCGCTTAGTCGTCGTGCCCGTTCCTCATACGGGCAGAATATTCGGGCAAATGTTGTCGTGCCCGTGTCACATACGGGCTGCATCTCCAATTTTGAAATTTTGTTTGTCACCAACGATGCGCATTACTTGAAGAAAAGGAAAATTTTCTCCACTCAAAATTTACTTTTTCTTTCTCACTGCCTGCATTGAAGCTTTTCAGCCTGTCTTAAATGCGCGAGGAAAGCAAACTTTAAAGTAAAATTGAGTAAGTTGATTAAAATTTTCTTACCTTTAAAAAACCACTAAATTCAAAGGAAAATTCTGGGTTTTTTATTTTAATATGTTTAAAATATTATGAACATAAAAAAACAAAAATAAAAAAACCTGATGAATTTTGATCAGTTTTTGGAAAAAAAGTGCGACGAGTAAGCGGTTAAAACCTGATATATAAGGTGATATATCATCGTATAAGGCGATATAGTTGTAGTTCTGGACTTGGTTTATTGATGATTCTATGAAATTCGGTACGAATCCGACTTTAAACAAATTTTGATTTTTCTACGTGAGACATTATTAAAATTTTTACGTAGGTACTCGTATAACTTAATAACTACTGCAAATCTATTTCACCATGAAATGCGAAATTGGAATAAAGACCGGCTGATGCCAAAGTATGGTGTAGAGAAAGAAAGGCTACAGTTGCAGAATGGGAGTTTTGGATACAAAAATGATTTGTGGGTTGAATATGAACGCAACATTAACTAATTCAGTAGCAAACACCACACGGCTTGATTTCTAATAAAATAATAGTAACTCAATGTCTTTGCAACTTATTTCCGTATTTAAATTTGTTTACATCTAATTAAAAATTTTGTTACTAAATCCACTCGGGCATCAGAACCTGAGTAGACAAAGCTACCTGTTTTAAAACAGTAGGTTTTATTCATTTTTTATTTTTCAGAGCACCACGAAAGTAAGCCGGGGGACCCCTGGTTCAGTATCTCGAGAGGAATTGATTTGGAATGGGAACTCGAGGGACTTTGTGACCACGACATATTCAAGTATCCCCAGTCACCATTAGCGAATATGGAGAATCTTCGACAAGCATGGTATCGAGCGCAGAACCCTCTAGTTACGAGCCCAAAGCAGAAGCCAAGTTCTCGTGAGCTTCTTTCAAAATTAATTCAGAGTGAGCAGCTCTGAGTCACTCCCTTCAAAAATGTTCATGTTCAGCTGTCATGACACATTGACTTCAAAATAGTTTATATTCAGCTGTCATGAAATTCAGCACTTTTTTTAAAACTATGTTTTATTTACTTATCTGTTATTATAACAACTACTGTAAAAGAAGGACACAATTTAAAATTGACTACTTTTTAGGAGAGGCATTTCAAATGTTTAACCAAAATGTAAAAAGAAGTTTGCGTTTTAACTTACATTTATCTGACAATTATACAAGGCATTGTATAGCTATAGTGCTTGTGTTAGGTTTATTATTATTTTAAATACATGCACAATTTTTTGCAATAATTATGGAATTATCTGATGACCCAATACCGGATATTAAATTTGAATTGACTATAAATTAAAGTAAATAAAAACATTGCTTAGTCATATGAAGAAATCAATAAAATACATTTAATTTTAAATTTACATTTTTCGAGTTATGCAACTGTTGCACTAGAGGTGCGTTTTGTCTGCATTGGAAAAAAAAATGTGGTTTGATGTTACGTGTAATCCGAAAAATATTAATTTCATAATAACAATCAAATAGTAATAATATAATCACATATGCATTCTATTATTACTAGAAAATTCTATTTCATGCTAACGGTTAATTATCTGATACATTTAAATACAACCCAGAACACTAATTTACATTTGATGCCAGGTTCTAGAAACTCTTACATATCATTTTCTAGAAACGATATTTAACCACACTAAAGCAACATCATCAGACCTTTGATTTGAGTCTTACAACACGATGGCTAATAACACACCGTGATCTTAGCCGTCAGAGGCATGTTGCTCCAAAATTATACAGTTAGAATTTTTAACTTATGAGAACGTTTCTTTCTCTTCCTCTGATGCGAAACGAAAATCATCTAAAGTCAATTACGGATAGCCCTAATGGGAGGTATGGTCCTTGGAACGAAATGGTTTCAATTTCTTTGTACTCGCCGAGTCTAGGGGAAATCGGTCTGAAAATGTAAACAAAGTTATGAGGATAAGAAATGGCGCAGTTTGAAGCTCAAATGATGAATTTCTCTTTAATGAAAGTTTTTTTTTTTTTTTCCAAGGTTGGGTAGCCTACTGGTAAATGAGCACACTTTCATTTTCAGATAGCCTTAATGTCGTTAAAAACTAACGTTTGGTGCATGGTGAAATTTAAGAATTTTTATTTGTACGTGTCATTTAATTATTTAAAAAAAAATAATGAAAAACCATGAAGACGTTTATGGCTCTGCCTTAGGATTTTTGAATGTTAAAATTGAAACGGTGCATCGACTCAGTAAACCAATACGTCTAACCAGTGGATTAGGAATTACATCGAAATGACTGTAATGACAATTTTATTAAGAATAACGTGTGAAACCTTATTTATTTATATCAAGAGTAATAAAAAGAAACTCTCTTCATTTAGGTGTGCTCCTTCATTAGCGCACTACCCTATATCGACAAATGAGTTCCTGCAGATTAGTTGTTGTTGCCAAAAAATTTTGAAAGACAACCTCATACTAAAAAAAACTGGCTAAAATTAGATTGCGAAACTATTGCGTGTTACATTTAGAAAGATGCTTTTAACAAAAGAACACTAAAATCACGATCAGTCCTGTAATAACAAACAAAACATAAGATAAATAACAATGTATAGGTATAGGGCAGAACCTCCTACACTGAATTGATCATTAAGCTAGTCGTGCAATGTCCACTGAAAACATTATTGGAGTAAATAAACACGCAGAACTTGACAGCTCATCTTAAGCAAGTTGAATTTTCTTACAATATAGCATTATCATACATAAGAAACTCTGAACCAAACAAATGCAAAATTGAACTGAAACTAATATACTAAAAAAGGACGCACTGCTTTTTCTAATTTCACTCTAGTGAAAACGAACTAGTGATGACGAAATTATTTGGTCCACTGTAAATGAATTAATTGGGATTAAAAACTCATACATTGGGCTCTGCCGGTCTCCATTACTCTAAAAATAAAATTATAAAATATTTTTCGCTAAACATATGGTTGCTTCCTAGATTGCAAGAATATTTGTTTTATATTCTTTGTACAATATCAATCAGTATACTTGTGAAAATAAGACTGAACCAAACTACTCAATGAAAAATTACATTTTAATATTTATTTTCATTGTTCAAAAAATAAATAAATAAATAAATAAATAAATAATAAATAAATAAATAAAAATAAACAACAATAATAATAATAATAATAATAATAATAAATAAATAAATAAATAAACTTCAGGGTGGCATATAATTTGTACACCGAACTAGGTACGTTACAATTATTTTCTTATCTCAACTAAAGATTCATTCAAATAAAAAATTCAAAAAAATAAATGAGGTATGTCGTTCCTTCTGCATTTACATAAGTTCACATGTACTTATTATTATTTGTTATTCGACATTGTATTAACTGTTCGACAAGAGACCCGCAAATGTTCTACAGAAAGAAAAAAAAAGTTGTTTTGAAACTTAGTTGTTTAAAAACTTAGCGCGTCTATTTTGCAACAATGCTCACTGCATCGCATCGGTCCGATAAAACAATACGTACTTCTTAAAACCCGACAGCTACCCGACCGCACATAAAATAAAGAAAAGACATGATTTAAAAATAAATATTCTGTGCTCAAGTTCAAGCGATCATAAACTCGCTTCAAAGGAGTGAATTCACTTTATTTAGATCCAATAAATAGAGGAAAAAAAGGAGTAGAAGAAGAAAAAAGGGAAACCCAACAGAGAAGCGGTTGAAAAATCCGAACTCAGTATCGCAACATGATCATATGGATGAGTTATAAGAGCTCTGAAAGCTTGAAGCGTTACTATGACAACGACTCGCTGTTGATGGGTTGCAGGGAATTTTTATTTGCCGCCAAGTCGTTTCTCAGTCGCCAAACAGATATTTTCCCCCGTGAGATAAAGCGATATTTCGGATATGCAATTCACGGGATTTTTTTGTTTCTCCTACGGAAAAAAATGTATTCTGTAATAGGGTAAATTCATTGTTTGCTAAAATAAAAAAATGACATAAACGATGCATTTTTTTACTTCAAAATATAGGAAATTGAGTTTCGGTTCTAGTTCATACTCAAGGAAACTAGCTCTCTTTTCAAAACTCCGAAAATACTTGCTGATGCAGCCGATTTCCAGAAACATTTCCTGACTTAAAGGTTTCTGCAGCTTGTTCCCAAAGGTTTTTTTTTCTCAGTACATCAACATAATACCATATTCAAATAAGAGTTTGAGGGTCTCTATCAAATGCTCAAGTGCTACAGGTATGATTCCTAATGCAAATTGAAAATACAATTATAGTCTGGGCAAGGCTAACCAGGCAGCGTACAAAATGGTGTGATCAGGCTCATAACAGCGTTCACAATGCCGCTTAGTTAGCTTAGCTTTGGCCCAACTATAGTCAAGAAAAATAAAGGCAGCTAAGGCTAATACAGCAATAGGGGAACGGCCTAAAATGGGCCCATAGCGAAAACATAATGGTTAACAAATTAGTACAAGATCCGACTTGGGTTTAGCTACCCTCATCGAATCTCCTAGTATATCATACATAAAAATGTTGATAAAAATATTACAAGCATTATGGTATAAGGCTGACTAAGAAAAAGTACTCCTTCCAAAGGGTTGTCGCTATTTTAAAAGTTCAAGAATGAAGTCATTTTGCAGATTTTTTGCAGTTATCTTCAAGTTAAAGAAGCAATTTAGCAGATAACTGAAATTTCTGCATTTTTTTTTTTTTTTTTGCAGAATTTTTTTAAAGCACAGAATTCAGGAAAGCACATACTTTAATAATTACATTATCATTTCCTTGCGAAAATGTAAAGCTTTGAGCCGATGTGTTATTTGTGAGAGATTTAGATCCGCTTTTAATTTTCAAAAAACTGCAGATAAACTGCATATTCTTGCAAACTTAAACATCTGCAGAAAACTGCAGTTTTACTCAACTACTGGAACTTCAAAGCGCGATGACCCTATAATTGAATCACTTTTGTTGAGATTGCCATATGACATCGTGTTCGGAACATTTTGATCTACATTTTCGATGAGGGTACATCAACCTAAGTCGGATCTTAGACTATATCTTCATGTATTTATTTCAAAGTTACGCAAAACTGCAAGGGGACCATTTTCTACTCTGGAAAGGAAGTTCCGGAGTGAATATGGGGCCTACCCATATTTATCAAAACTATGAAAAGCTTTCATACACTCGATTGTAATTGTCTGAGCAACTTGATACAATACTTCTACATAGAATACATATATAAATATTATATAGGATGATTGTTGTGTAGGATATAGAAAATGTTAAAGAGTAACATATTTTTGTACAAAGAATCTCCGTATATTCTTAAAATGAAAAACACTTTTTGACAACAAAAAATATGTCTTTATCAACCATGCTTTTGGCTACAGAAAATATTTACAAAATCATGAAAAACCTTTACCGTTTCTCTATGGAAAATATTTTAGGGAAAAAATACTTAAGAAATCTCTATAATAATACGGGCATCATATGGCAAAAATAACGTTTAGAAGAAGGCTATAACAGGTATCTGTAGACTCCATGAACACTTTTTGAATAAAGGAAATGACTACAGCCAAGATAGTCAGCCTAGGTAGACGTTTGGTACAAAAACGTCTCTAGAGGCTGAATAATAAATTTGGAAAATGGGAAAGACCATAGCTTCTATAAATAATACCCTTTTCGTACAAAAGTGCCTGCAACCTCTATAAAGTAATCTAGTCTGAACAGGAAACACAGGGTGACTTTTCGAATTGATCTGTCTCTGAGTGTTGCGGTGAAATCTACAGCAGTTCCCCCGTTTCAATGACCCCAATTGAATGTGCCGAGTTTATTTGTGGTGGACCCCGCGATCACGGGAATGTATTAAATACGAGACCCTCCCCAATGATCGAAACACCTTTGTTTGTAAATGTTGCGGCTGGCGTCCAACTTAATTCAAGGGTCCTTCAACACTTGCGCCCTCTCGTGGAGACTCCTCGCAGCCTCTCTGTAAAGATTTGCATGGATTTTATGCACTAAAAATACACTAATCCGTTTTCCTGTTCCAACAGTCCATATACAATGCGTACGAGAGTAGGAAGTAAAATGCGTGAAAATTTCGCAAACATTTCCTTACGTGAAAAACAAAGTTTCGTTTCTGTTATGACTAAAATTATCAGTAACTATTCTATTTCAACGTTGAAAAATTCATTTACAGCTTTCAGGGATCATTTTCGCCCTTCTTTACTTAAACTAAGTAGTTTTTTTTCCTTTATATATTTCTTTAATTATTATGGAATTATGTGAAAGGGATTTAAAACGAAATTAACACAGCGACAGTAGTTTTTGAATAATTCGAAGATTTCAAAAATAAATGCGCACACAAAGCAGAAAACACTGAACCAGTTTTTTGTTAAATCTTTACATTTTTAAACAGCAGAATATGTGAATCGATCACTTTTTAACGAGACTTTTTTTCTCTGACAATTATTAATTCTATATAAATTTAAAATGTAAAAAATCGGTTTTTATACAAAGATACTGTGGGAGGCGTAAAAACAAATAAATAAATAATAATACACGATAATAAAGTTTTTAAAAAGCTGTAAGGAGGGAAATCTCTTCCGACAACACCAAACTAATTTTAGTTAATTATATGACAATATTGATAACTTCTTAACCAATACATTAGATGGCTACAATATTTTCACTAAAGGAAAATGCATAGTTGATCTGAATATATTCTTTCTCTTAAAGATAATAAACAGTATTTAAGAGGAAATACAATAAAACTAAAGATCATTATAATTTTAATGTTCATTATCATTTTCGAAGGTTTGATTAGTTTTTCGATACAATTTATTATTGTTGTAGAAATCAGTTTCGGTTTAACGGCATAACCTTAAAAGGTAAAAGAGAAAAGTGTATCTAATCTACTTATATTAAAAACTGAGTATCTTTCTAACTATCTTTCTAACTATCTTTCTATGTCACGCTTCTTTCTCCTGAACGCCAATGAACTGAAAGTCGAACCAGGTACCGATAGATAGGTAATTTTTCAAGCTTCATTAGTTTCAATCTGTATAATTATACGATTTTAATTAGCGAAGATATCAATTAATAAGTAGTCAAATTTAAAGCGATTAAGCCTAATAAATGATTAAACTTCCAAGACATTTTTTCTTACCGTTGCCATTTTGAATTAAAACGTTAATTAAATTATTGAACTATTTAAAGCTCCAAGATATTTATTTCTTTCCGTTGCGATTTTAAGGCAGGGATTCAAGTGAAACACGGACGATCGCAACTCACCAATGCAATCGCAAATTCCAAAGTTTGGATTCAAGTGAAACGAATTCACTTGAATTCGACTTACAGTAGCGGTTGCAATATGCAAACGCCTCGAAGCGATTGCAATGGTGTTTCACTTGAATTCGGCCCTAAATTAAAACGTTAATTAATTTGAACTTTTTAAAATGAAAGAGTGTTATTTTTTTCCATTGTCATTTTGAATAGGTGTTATAACAAAATTCTAACAATTGTTTTTATTCTAATTATTAATGACATATTTTTTCTCTGGTACCATTTTGAAAATGTGTTTTTAAATAAAATTGCAATTGCTGTTTTTAGAATGGACTTTTTCTGGCTGCGAAATATTAAAAGAACTTTTTCGTTTAGAATTTTGCAATTAATTTTACAGGAAGAAAGCGGTTTGGAAATAATTGTTTTTGGAAAGGAATTTTATTTGTTATTTAGGGAGAGTGCTAAGTATGCGCTACTTGACATCGTCTTTATTTTTGAGGAAGTATGTGCAAATAATTCGATTGATTCTTTGATGCAGGAAAGCTTTTTAGCGAGCCGCTTTAGCGGGGAGTAGTTTATTAAACTTTTCCTTGGTACTTTAAAGGCGAGCCGCCTTGGCGGCGAGTACTGAATTGAAACTTTCCTCGCTACTGCAAAGGCGAGCCGCCTTGACGGCGAGTAAACTGTTTAAACTTTCCTCATTTCTTTAAAGGCGAGCCGCCTTGGTGGCGAGTAGTTTTCTCAAACTGCCTTCACTACATTACAGCCCGTGCAATGCCGGGCTACGCAGCTAGTTTTTAATTAACCGCTGATTAAATACCTTCGATTAATATTTTATGACTTCATTTTAAAGACTAGAGTCATAGAGTTTTCTTACTTCATTTCTACAAAATGTATTAAGGCATCCATTACATTAAGTAGCTGCTGTAAATATAATAAATAAAATACAAAAAAAGGGGGGGGGGGGGCGAACAGTTCGTAAGCTGTTAACATAAAACTATTTGGAAACTGAAAAGAGTCTGTTTCTACAGTAAATGAATTTATGCATTTTATTTCATCGGAAGGGGGGAAAAAAAGAAAAAAGCTCACCCAGTAGGTACAACAGCGACAAGCATTCAAATGTACTTACCTAGAAAAGGAGAAAAAATCAATATGAAGCAACGCATTCACAATCATAGTAAATACAAAAAATATAGGTTTTGTTTCAAATGATGGCAACAGACATGTAAATTAATAATAATAATAGTAATAATAATAATAATAATAAAATGACTTAGCAAATATTGCTTATTATCAAGCAACAAATTTTTCAACAAATTTATAAAACAGAATGTTTTACTGAACATAATTAATGAAGTTGAAATAACTATCTATTCATTATCTGTTGTTTTAAGGATAAATAAAATTTTAGTTCATACAATGATTACTATTTAGCAAAGAAATAAAACGATTTCAAGTTTCAAAAAAAAAAAAAAAAAAAACGAATTGATTTGATCGTTGTCTCGATATTATTCATTCCCGGTTTGTCCTTTCATGTTTCGTACTGTGCTCTAAACGCTGTTTCATTCTCTCATATTCTTCTATCACCTTTCCTGTTCTTCTAGTTTACTTCCCATCCAATCCGAAACCTATTCCGGATTAAGGACCGTTTTAACCTTGACTTAAAACAACTTTTAGTCAACATTAATGCAAAAATTTAAGACTTGACTAAAAAAAAAAGCTATTCATTTAAATATTTTTGGCATATAAAACTATTTTATTTCGTGCAGCTTTTACATGAGATTAACTGTATAAAACTATAAAATATAAATTTTAACTCCATGTTCTTTTATAACAACAAAAGTTTACTATATTTTGCAAATAACTAATTCGTCTCAAAATAGTGAATTCGTGGATAAAATAGTACATAACTTCGTGTATATACTTTTGTTGTCAAATACAAGGTCTTTATGCATTAAAAAGTTTAATTTTTATGGCAGTTTCATGTGGTTGGTTAGTTGCATTTGGTTTCTTAGCCCCAAAAGCTTTAATAGGCATTACTGTGCCACAGTTTAATGTAGTTTATCTGTCCGAAGTTTTAAAAAATGTTTTTATTACTTTAGTTCCACTTTATTTTTACTATAGATGTTGCTTCTGTGCAAAGATAGGATTTTCGCAAAGAAGCCCACATTTAGGTACTTGCTTTCGCAACGTTTGCTAAATCCTACTCATATTAAACATTTACAAAAAAACCGGGTAAACACATAAAACTGCAAATGCTTCCAAAATAATTGAAATAGGCAAAATAATTGAACAACATTACTTATACTAACAGGAAAAAAAAAAAAAAAAAAAAAAAAACAATAAATGCAACTGTTTCCGAACTTTCGGGATATCAAACCGCTCAACAAATGAATAGTGACTGATTGCTGAAAAGTGAATAAACTGACCAATAAATGACCCCCCCCCCCCTCCACACACACACACAAGGTCTGAGTCGAGTTCATGCTCACAGTCAGACAACACAAGAGGTTCCCACTTGTATTACGTATACTGTTGCTTGCAGGTGCAGGTGGTAGAACGAATGAAACGCCACACCTGCTCCAAACGATACAGGACAATTTAGAGAACAAGAAAAAAAGTAAATGAACGGTTCATATTGCGATAATACACATAGTTATTTGTAAAGTCTTACCCAGGCCACTATCTTAGCCTTTGAAGTGTGAAGCCCTTAAAAAATGTTGAATTTTCAAATAATGTTGCGAAATAACGTTATTTTTTTCGGATTATTATTTTATCTCTCAGTTCTCATACACAAAAATTATCTGAATGAAGTTTAAAACGCCTCTTTTTTATCTCATTTTAAAGTTTTTTTTTCTAATCATAATTTTTATTCATTATTATGTTATTATTCACAAATTACAACATTATACGATATTCGCTATTTCACCATACAATCCTGAAATTTTTTAATGAAAAGTAATACTTAGAGTTTACACTAACACACCTACCCACCCACCCACACGCATTGTTATACTTTTTCGTGAAGTCTAAAATTTGGTAAATGTCGACAATAGCCGATAAATATCAACATTCACAAACCAAAGATATCGAAAGACCGAGTATTTCCGGTAAATCACCGGTGAAAAGCGAAATTCTCCAACTTCTGTCTTCATTGATAACACACAGACACATATCTAACACCATAAATAATGAACAAATTGCGTCCTCTTCAAAAAAAAAAAAATGTGCATATTTCTTTAAAGTTGTCCACCTGGTATACAGTTGAATTTGAATGTGCGCCAAATTCAATTTTCAACAAACTTCCAAGCCACTGATTTGGTTCACAAAAGAAAAAACCATTTTCCTCTCCGCCAATTAGGAGTACGTGCACCTCTGAAGTCATACGTTTGACAAACAGAGGGAAGACTGAAAAACTGATTAAAAAGTATCGTGGAAACAGCCGAAAAGAATCTTCTGGAAGTTGAATAGTTCCCTAACCAGCCATAACACAATCACCGCCCCCTCCCTTGGTTTATAGCTCGGAATATATTCAAGCGCGCACTTCAATCGGAAATGGGGAGGGAGAGAGAAATTCTCCGCGGCACTTAAAATTTGTTTCCTCGTCAACAGCGGGTAGAGCTCAGCTGTACTCGTCGCCGAATAATTATCATATCAAATAAAGCAGCTTTTTCTTCGATACCACCCAGGGGCAGAAGGGGGAGGGGGAATAGAGAAGGCCTAGACCTGTTCTCCAGAATCATTCTCAGCACCTCCCGCGGAGACAGAGACAAGGAGCGTTCGCAACGGTAGCCGATAGAAAAGGGCCCGAAAAGGGACCCGATGTTCATTCGGAATTCTTGTTTGCAGACCTTGATCGGGCGCCAACTTGAGAGAAATAACACAGTGAACAGCAAAAGATACATTACCTGAAAATAGTTAATACTCGCGACAAAACGTCTTCTTTTGACTATTAAATAAAATGTTAAATCTCAGTCACACATTATTTTAACTTTGTTTGCAATTTAATAGCTGCGTCGGCGGTCTGTTTCGAAAATAAAAGTTGTGTCAAGTGACGCCGTGTTTAATAATCAAGCTTAAACAATAAAGTAAGAAAAATGCGCAAAATTTCCTGTGAACATGTAGAAAATAGCTATTTTTGACTTAAAAATTTGAATTTAGAATTATCGGTTCAAATGCTAAAATGTCAAGGAAAATTGAAACAAACAAGTAGATGAACATTAACTATCTATCCCAAAAGTCTAAAGCAGCAAGCCATACCGTGGGTTTCTAAATAGCTTTTTCGATGATTTTTCAAGGCAGAATTGCGACGAGAGGGGCGGTCGACATTAAACACCGAATCCAAAAGCCGAAAGCAACGAGCCATGTTGTGGGTTTCTTACCGGTTAACCCGTTAACACCCAGTGATCTAATTATAGTTCACCTCTTCTCCAGACTTCTAACCGAAAAATATAAATTTTTATAATTTCTTATTCTTATTGGCTGGTTTCCTACTGGAAATTGGTTTTATAGGAAACTAGCCAATAAGAATAAGAAATGATAAAAAGGTATAGTTTTTAGCGAGGAGTCTGAAAAGAGGTGATCTATATATAGATTGCTGGGCGGTAACTGGTTAATGCAGTTTTTTCCCCCTTCAATATCATGGTAGAAAAAAAATCTGAATTTTAATTTATTACAAGTCTTGTGATTCGCTAATCGAAGCTTTGTTGCGAATACAAAAATAACTCAAATAATTAACGATAATATGATAATTCTACAAAATGAAGGACTGGGGGAACCAGGAAGGTTCATTACAAGATCTCAGTACAGATGCTAATATGATGGAGTTATGACTTAATTGCGCTGTTTTATCTCGCCAAGATTCATCATAGGAGTGGTCTCCGATGGTAGTTCAATGCCTACTCCTAATTCGATTATCCAAATGGTGCTTTAATGAGTCACAAATTGGAACTCATACCTGATATCGAACACGACACCGCAACCGACGACTTCGACAACATTCGAAACGTAAGAACCGATGTCTATCAAATCGGCTAATCAGTTTATTGACATAATGAGCATTCTGTCGAACTGATCCCTGTGCAGATAACGCCTGAAGCAGCCAGCGTTAGAGGATGTTTCTTCTAAAAGGGGTTGCAGCCAGTTCTGAAAGACTGGCTCTAGAGCCTATTTCGGTCAGTAAACGTCATTTTGATAATTGCTTCGTCGATGATGTCAATGTCGTAAGAGTTTTTCCGTTTAATGGTCGAATTAATGGGACTTTTACGAGACGAAAGCGTTTAGGTGGAATACTCGGCTCGCCATACTGATGGGAAAATAATTCTAGTTAAAGAAAGATAATAAATCGATACGTGCATTCACGAAACAATAAAATGATGTTTCCATTTTCTTTTTCTGAGCAGTCAAAAAATCGTTTATTCATTAGAATTGAATGTAATTGACATTCGAATAAATTTCTGTGCAAATATCAGTGAAATTACTCGATTTATTTATTTATTTTGGCAAAAATGATATTTCACCAAAGCAAAAAAAACTTTCATTTATGTTTCATTTGTTTCTTTAAAAAATATATTAATAGTTTGAAATGGTTTTTAAAATTTTAAATGAACTTACCGGAAAATGTATGCATGAACATTAAGTTTTCATACAAGCACGTATTACATAACATAGGACCGGCTATATTTAATGCTTCTACAGGATTATTTCACGCACTGAAAACCGCAAATAAACCACAAAAATGTAGTGAAGCGTATTTTCACTCTTTTAAGAAATTAGTGTCGTGGATACTGAGGCAAAAGAATAGTTGTAGTTTTTAAAATATTGCGCTTAAATTTGTCAAAAAAAAAAAAAAAAAAAATGAAAAATCGAAATAATACGCAGTGCCATATTCCATTTCATGCATAGCTAGTTTTGTGAGGAAATTGATTAGTACTTTTAACTATTTTTTGAACACTTCAGTTCTCCAAAAAAAAAAAAATTGTTCTGCTATAAAAATGTCAGAGACTATTTTAAAGCTTTAACAAAAACTCTAGCAATGTCTCTGCTTAGGACATAAAAGTGCCGAAAGTAACTTTGGAGACTTTCGAGCATTTCAATCCTATTTACATAGTGCAACTTCGAATGTTAAATTTCGTGTTTTCAAAAACTAATGAGAGCTTTTTTTTTGCACTTTTATAAAGCACTATCATTCAGTGATCTTGATGACCTATTAGGATATCAGAACACCTTCCTTGACAACCGCAGAAAAGCGGACTCGGGCCGAGTTCATCTTCTACATGGTCCCCTCAAGAGAGCCCACACACGTTCACGGCGCTCTCTTGAGCAAAGACGTGAAGTGTTTGCCTTGCTCAGCACCCCCGTTCCCACCCTTTCGGCAGCTTGTTTGCCGACTCAGGTAGCGACACGTGTCATCGTCTGCAGAGGAGCACCCCGTCTCGAGGGGCGGTCACGTGTGGGGAGGAGGACATGACGGTAATTGTCTTATTTAAACTTAATCCTTCTCTCATGACTCTCCTCGGAATTTCAGCAGTGGAAACACGCGCTCGCAGAAGGAAATTTTACAAAAGGGACGATGGGGATTTTCTGCCAATGATTCCGTTAGCCCGTTAGCGATTGCAGCCTGAATATTTGGAGTTCATCAAAACTAAAGTACCAGTAAAACCCCAATTTTATATCCCCCAAATCAACGTTTTACCAGCATTTTACGTTTATTTTTCAGCAGGTGTTTTCTACACTGCAAAAAATGAGCTGTTGCTTTTACAGTATAATACTGGCAGCCCAGGTTCCAATTTAGAACTGGAAAATACACAGTAATAAACTAAAACTAGCAATTTTACAGTTTCTTACTGTAAAGTTAGAAATTTTAGTTTATTGCCGTAAAATGTAGCTGTATTATACTGTAAAAGCAACAGTATAATATTGGCAGCAGAAGTTTGAGTTTAAAACTGTGAGTAATAAACTAAAATTAGCAACTTTATAGTTTAGTACTGTAAATTAGAAATTTTACAGTTTGTTACTGCAAAATTAGCAATTTTTACAGTTTATTACTATAAAATTTGCAGTATTATACTGTAAACACAACATTCATTTTTTATAGTGTATCAGATTTCCGTATTTACGTTTTTTAAACCCAGTCCCTTGAGAAATATAAAATCCTGGTTTCACTGCACTTATGTTTTACTTTTACCTTTTACCGCCAAACAACGATAAAAGGACACTGGCATTTTAATATGGTCACTTTTCTAAAATAGCGGTTCATTGAACAGAAATTCTATGATATGGATCATCGAATATTAGGCAAGGTCTTTTGAGTACCGAAATCGTTAATTATAATGCCCTTTTTTTGTTAATTTCACAGCTACATAGACTAAATTTTAAGAATTAGCCGTGGTACACTATCTTTTATCTTCGAAATGTCATTTCGATTACTAATGTTGTATAATGAGTAAAGAATGTTGTAGGAAGTTAGTATGAAGACAGTGATGTCGAAAATTGAAGAAATAACACAAGCAGAAGCGTTTGGATCATAAATGTTGAATAATATATATATATATATATATATATATATATATATATATATATATATATATATATATATATATATATATACACTGAAGTGACAAAAGTCATGGGATAGAAATATGCAAATTTTCAGATGGCAGTAGCATCGCATAGAACAGGTATAAATGCGCAGTGCTTTTACAGAGCTTTCATTTCTGTTCAAGTTATTCATGTGAAGAGGTTTTAAC
Source organism: Uloborus plumipes (assembly GCA_038373865.1). Classification (NCBI taxonomy): domain Eukaryota; kingdom Metazoa; phylum Arthropoda; class Arachnida; order Araneae; family Uloboridae; genus Uloborus; species Uloborus plumipes. The sequence goes on along the minus strand of JAXGGA010002446.1, from coordinate 93,625 downwards.
GTGATGATGACCGCACGACGTGAATTAACAGACTTTGAACGCGGAATGTTAGTTGGAGCTAGACGCATGGGTCATGCCATTTCGGAAATCGTTAGAGAATTCAACATTCCCAGATCCACTGTGTCAAGAGTGTGCCGAGAGTATGAAATTTCAGGCATAACATCCCACCATGGACAGCGCAGTGGTCGACCGCCTGCACTTAAAGATCGAGACCGGCGACGTCTGCAAAGAGTCGTAAATTCTAACAGACAAGCAACACTGCGTCAAATCACCGTAGAAATCAATGTGGGACGTACAATGGACGTGTCTGCTAGAACTGTGCGGAGAAATTTGGATTTCTTGGGCTATTCCAGCAGAAGACCGACTCGAGTGCCTTTACTGACAGAACGACATCGCTTGCAGCGACTCTCGTGGGCACGTGAGCATATCGGTTGGTCCCTAGATGAATGGAAAACCGTGGCCTGGTCCGATGAGTCACGATTTCAGCTGGTAAGAGCCGATGGTAGGGTTCGAGTGTGGCGCAGACCCCACGAAGCCATGGACCCAAACTGTCAGCAAGGCACTGTTCAAGCTGGTGGTGGCTCCGTAATGGTGTGGGCTGTTTTTTCATGGCATGGACTTGGTCCTCTAGTGCGACTGGACCAAACATTGACTGGAAATGCTTATGTGCAGCTACTTGGAGATCACTTGCAGCCATTCATGGACTTCATGTACCCAAACAACGATGGGATTTTTATGGATGACAATGCGCCATGTCACCAGGCCACAACTGTTCGCAATTGGTTTGAAGAAAATTCTGGACAATTCCAACGAATGATTTGGCCACCTAGATCGCCCGACATGGATCCCATTGAGCATTTATGGGACACCATCGAGAGGTCTGTTCGTGCCCAAAATCCTGCCCCATCAACGCTTTCACAATTATGGACGTCTATCGAGACAGCATGGCTCAATATTCCTGCAGAAGACTTCCAACGACTTGTTGAGTCCATGCCACGTCGAGTTGTTGCACTTCGCCGGGCAAAAGGAGGGCCGACACGATATTAAGAGGTATCCCATGACTTTTGTCACTTCAGTGTATATATATATATATATATATATATATATATATATATATATATATATATATATATATATATCAGAGACGTGCCGTCTGGGTAGGCAAGGTAGGCAGTGCCTACCCATGAAGAAAACATACCAATTTTTTAATTTCATTAAATGACATGTAATGCGCTGATTTGGAATTATTAAGGCATTAAACAGCGAATAGAGCAGAAAAAACCCCGGAAATGTTCATTTTTCTTCCTTAAAAAGCACCGACGACCGCTGCTTTTCAACCACTCTATCTATACTATGCGTAGTATTAGGGAGTGCACGTGCCCCGCACTTTTCTCCCCTAATGTTCGAAAAGCGGCGACGAAAGGCTGTCCGAAAAGTGCCTTTGCGGTTTCTTCTGTTCTCCGCCGAAACTTGACTGCGTCATGCGCAGAACTGTGCCTGTGGCGTTTCTACGGTCTAGACGTCTTGATACCGTCTTTTGTACAGTACTGTTGAATGCTTACAGTTTGCTATCTCTATTGTCCTGTTTTCTTTTTTATTAAATACAGTAATTTTCAACTGTTTTAGGTTTTTTTTTTTTTTTTGTATCCCGCTTTTTCGTAGGATTAAGTTGAAACTGCATCCAATATGGAAATGAGATATATAAATTATATACATATATGCAAGGCGAATATTCCTGCATATATGTATATAATTTGTATTGTAATTAAACATCTTTCATATCATATTATTTTATTGCTTTTTACATTTTATGCGTTTTTAAAGATCTATATTATTCCACAAATCTTCGCATCTGCCTACCCTAGGCATTCATTGACGGCACGTGCCTGATATATATATATATATATATATATATATATATATATATATATATATATATATATATATATATATATATATATATATATATATATATATATATATATATATATATATATATATATATATTTCGAGCCATGCGAGGGAAAAAGAGAATTTACAGCTTTAACTAAAAACTAAAGAAAAGTAACGACATTTTTATATTATGAATTATTTTAAATGAGGTAAGTTGTACGTTGTTTGAAAGTTTTTATGTACACCACTTTAAGCTAAATAAAAAGTAACTTTACAGTCTTAAAGAGCAGTTTCACACGGAAATGGACGGATCAGAAGCTACGCCCGGAAAACTCGGGGAGAAAATACCTCAAAATTAATAAACAGTTCATGTGTATACCTATGTGAATTCCATTCACAAAAGCATGGGAAATAATGAATCGAGCTCTAACCCAGAAACAAAACAATCTAACAAAAATATAACTATGAACGTGCTTTACAGTGAATTGAGGTAACCATGGAAACAAGGAACTAAAAAAGAATTAAACACAAATCACTGAATGTATAAACTGTTAGCAAACAAAATAATACACGAGGATGTTAAAAAAATCTCAGCACATTACACATCCAGATTGACAGTTATTATTTTATCCAGCATCATGTATGCTCTGTCTGCGTTATGAACAAGATGTCCCATCCCCCCACTCTGTTGATTCCATTAATTGATTGAAGCTACTCGTATTTTTTGTAGACTTTCTTCTAGTTCTAAGCCGACCACGGGGATATTTTAAATCAGGTGCATTTTACATAGATGTTGATATCATTGATTGAAAAGTATTAACCAAGAATATAGAACCAACTTGTTTTCGAAATTTATGTAGTTCTCCAACTATTCCATTCACTTCGAAATGCATAAAACCAGTAAATTATGTTTACACATACAAGTGATGTTATCTTTCACCTTAATGTCAATAAAGAACATAGGATTGCTTATTCTACATTGGAAATTAGTTTTGAGCGAATTAACGTAGGTAATGTTCAACTTAATGGTATGGGAGGGGGGGGAGGTTTAAAGAAAATAATCATGCCAGTTTTTATGAATTTATTTCAATTGAAATTTTGCATGCTGATTCTTTTAGTTGTGTTTTGTTCCTGATTAAATGGTTAACAAATTATGCTCTCTCTCTCTCTATGTGGGTGTCTGTGTCCGTACTGTTGCGTTGTCAGCTATTCAGAAAGTTGCAACGAAACATTTTTAAACTTTCCAATAAAACAAGGGGTCTAAGCCAATAAGTTCAGGCAACAAAAATTAAATGGTCTTATTCTTTCAGAATTCTAATAGATACATTGTTACACCAGACCATTTCCTTCATTTTATTTTAGCCCATTTAGTTGATCTGAAAAACCTGGTACGAAAATGTATATTTATTTTAAAATAAATCGATTCCTCCTCATTAAATACAAACTCGTATGAAATGAAAAGCTCTCAAAATAGGGTAAAGGTGGAATTTGCATGAAGATAATGCAACTAAATATTTTTCACTTTTAAATAAAAGATAAATAGCAAGCTTTTTTTTTTCGAAAAGTAAAGTTAATAAACTTTTCAAAAAGAAAAAAATCGGAAGGTAATTCATAAGCTGCCAACTCACAGGTTTAAACTGAGCTTTCGCATTTTTCTTTAGCCACAGTCATCTCCAGGCTAAATGGGCACGCTAAGACCAATCTCAATGCCTTTCACGAGCACCCCATTCATTCATTGCCTCAACGAAATAGAACAAACTTCTAAAAGTCTTCCTCCCTTTGCGTGTCACAGTGGGCATCTTCTAGCAGCCACGTTCCAATATATCCCCTGTCCATCACACAAGATCGAGAGAGAAAGAAGAGCGAAGAAGAGGATGAGGAGGAAGCTGCAGAGCGATCCGCAGTCGATCGAGATCTCCCATCCGTCTCCTGATCCCGTGTCACAATATGTTGCTCCGTTCTGTCTTTCAGGAGGGGGAGGGGGATGAAATGCACAGAGGGAGGATAGAGAGTTTGGTGCGCAGCATCCACAGCGCAGACAGCCATCATTTTGTGAAGAGCTATCGACAAGGGGCTGACGCACACGTCTCGCAAAGACTGACAAGGAGGGGGGCGCACCCTCCCGCCACCCCCTAACACAGCCTGGAGCATCAGCCGTTATCCTGGCAAGAAGAGAGAGAGGGAGAGAGAGAGATCGACGTTTTTTGGAGGATTTGCAGCTGTAAGAAGACACGCTGGTTGGGGGATGGTTACAGCTTGCAGTGCGACATAATGAAAGATCATGGATAAAATACTCAGAAAGGTGTGCAGGTCAGTTTTGTGGTAGTAATGTTTGTCTCAGTTGCAGTTTAATATCAGCCGACCGCGATTAAATTTAAAGTAGTGGCAAAAAAAAAAAAAAAAAAGCAGTGGTAATGAATGGGAGAAGGAGGAGCGAATAATTAAAGGAAGAGAAATTGTAAATACCCAGCTTATATTTTTTTTAAATAAAATTCCTTATCTTATTTTTTATGTTTTTCATTCAAAAGGGTCTGGCAGTTCTCTTCACATCTTGCATGGACAGTTAAGGTAAGCGGTTTGAATTTAAGCTTACTAATGTTTAAGAAACAAGGAAATTAAAATAATAATGATAATAACAATATAATAAGAATAACAGCCTTCGCAAAGCTTTTCGATAAGATTTCCTTCCTTTCTTCCATTCGAAATGTAAATTCGTCAACCACCCTCAGAAGTTCACCAGTCAGACAGTACAGTTATTCCTTGTCAAATGGGAAAAAAAATTAATGTTTATAAAGAAAGATAACATTCATTGTTACGGCTTGTGTGGCTTGTATTTTACGGCTTGTATTTTTTTTTTTTTTTTTACAAAAATACAACACCCTAAAACGTTTTATAAAAAACGCATTTTGGGCACAAACAGAAAGTCTAAACATGACAGAAAATAAAAGCTACATCATTATTGCAATGCTTATGTAAACCATTAAAGAAATTTAAAAATCTATAAACTGCGGATATCATTATTATTTATTTCCTATTTCGGGAGATTTTTGAAGAAAGGTTAAAAGAGAAACGAAGCTCCTGAGATCTGACGTTTATCAAACAGCAATATGAAAACAATGATTGATAACTAAAGGTTCCGCTGAAACTAATTTCTTTATTGCAGTTTAATACGAATATTAAATTCAAATCCACAACACAACTCCCATAAAAATTAATCCGTAATATAACTTCTTTTACGCTTAACATCATACAATAGAGTATACTCTACTATGAAGCTAAAAACTAAATTGTACTGTTGCAAAGTTAAACTGAAGAGTTAAATTTTGCATCAGCACAAACGAATTGAAAACAGGTGTAAACAGCTGCATGACTGAATTGTTTTCTAGGAAGAGTTCAGGTTCACAAACAAACTTGTATTTTTATCTTCTTTTTCTTCAGTGAAAGTCCTAAATCAAGCAATTGTGGACATTAACCGGTGAATATACCAAAGACATCTATGAAAGACTGAATAGTTCCAGAGAATCCCCACAGATGAAAGCTGTTATTCTAGGTAATTTCAGTATTTCACGACAACATATCAAAATGCACATAAAAATTATAGAAATCAGGGATCAAAGAAAGCAACAGGACAAGGAGACCCAAATCCATACCATCTTGGTTGCGCCCTTCAGTCATAAAAGATTTTAGCATTTAGCCTAGTCAGACACGCTTTTAAAATTTTCCAGGTATAGCTTTGTACTCTGTTTAATATGTAGTAAGTTTTCTAATTTATGTTTGGCTTAAAAAAAAAAAAAACCTCTAATATGCGGTTCAGCTCACCTAATACACATGATAAATTTTTTACACTTCAAGTGAGTTTAAGCTCAATGAGCCAAATGCTTAGCTTAAATTTGTTTTTAACTTTTTTTTCCTCTTCCAATATTAATGAAAAGTAATGAGGTTAAGAAGTTCTTTGAACTGAAGTTTCGCTTTGGCAACAACAACAACAAATGTCATGGCAAGCGATTGTATCGCTGATTTACCAGACAACGTGCTACCATCACATCATTCAAAGGTATTCCTCATAAAATTTACGTCAAAAAAACCTCTCCCTCATAAATAGTGCAGGTAGAGAAGTTCCTTTTTAAATCACGGACGAGACTCGTAAATACAGCGCTTAGCATTCCGTATTCTAAAAACACTTGAAGAAAGAACCACGGGAAGGTTCGAATGCTCGAATCAGTCATCCTCCAAACCTCCGCTGCCTCATTAGCCATAAATCGGGAAATTAGCTACGATATAAAACTCTTCTCCGGAGAATCATGTCTGCAACCGTGATTGCACGGCGGTCATATTTTTTGGCGAAAGTGTTATTTAGTGGAATCTCCCTTAACAGGAAGTTGGCACAATCGTAATTGGCAACTTTTTTTTGTGTCTCTGCAATAAAAAGCTCATATTTTAGACGAGAATTTATTGTCAATAAATCCGACCGGGATACTTCTGTGGAGCCGGATTTTACCCCCCCCCCCTCCTTTTCTCTTTATAAGATCGTTCGTGATATAGAGAGGGAGAGACGGCGATTCCAAAAAGTCGGTCGTATATACTTTTAATTATACATAAATACACATTGCGGCGGTCTGATTTACGTATACAATCACGCGTTGTTTTAATCTGAGAGAAAATGAGCAGCACCGCCATGTTTGGCGAGACAGCGCTTCTATTATGCTATGGAAAGGAATATTGTTTAAAAAATAATTGTTCAACTAAATGTTTTGACGAACAAAACATTTTTTTTGATGGGCAAACACGTCTAAAACAGCTACAGAAAGCTTGATTCAAAAAAAAAAAAATGTTAAGAAAAGTTCGGAAATTCGAGACGATTTTCATCAATAAGTATAATTGTAGTAAATAGGACGAAATCGAATACTTAGAGGGGGAAAAAACTCTTAGAAAAGTAAATCTCCTTAATTATCACCATCCAAATTGCATCTATAGGCATATCAAACCAACTTCTTAATTCTTCATCTCCAGGAGTGTTTTGAGACAAATATCAAAAAAATATTTGAGGGAGGGAATTTTCTCAAACACGATAAGCACCCAGTTCACATAACAGTTAACGAGCATCAAGCAAAAATTATAATCTTTGAGAATACAAAAATTATATAGCCAGCTTAGCTTGAAAAATAAAAACATTTGATCCAATATCATAGAAAAATTCATTCTAATAATTTCTACACTACAAATGAAAGCAAAAAACTGCGAGAACGTGTTTCAACGTGCTTCATATTTCACAATAATTAAATGCTACATTTTAATATTATCACTTGTGTATATGATATTACACATGATGTGTATGAAATTATACATGAAGAGACGATTGATTGGGTAGAAATGTGTACATTAAGGTATCAAGGAGGAAGAGGATGAGCAGTTAGGAGTGTCAACTTTTTCCTCGCATTTTTTTTTTTTTTTGTTTTGTTTTGTTTAATTTATAAATAAAACTATTATAAATATTTCAAGACCATTTATTCTTTGAAATTTCAACCATTTTGATCTTTTTAGGAGTCAGTAAGCTCATTAAAGCGGTACGTCAATTGCGAAAGGATTCTGCCATGTCAAATAAACGAAGAAAATCCCTTCTCTTCTCCCCACTGGACTGGTTGATTTTGCTTAGCTTTAATTAGCCAGTTTTTCATGTAAAACAACGTGGTATGTATCAATATGCTACTTAGACGTGCCCTTCTTGTGATTTTAACAGTCGGAAAGTCGGCGTTTCTATTTGAAAAGTTCTTAGCACAAAAGTTTTCCACCGTATCGTTTTCAAGAGTTCGATAGCGTTACAAGCATATAGACAATTATTAAAATGATATAAGTGTTCCGTTTACGTGTACCGTAAACTGCATAAAAAGAGCAATTAACTTTTTTTTTTTTTTTTTAAATCGGTGTAATAACATTGCCGAATAAGTAACAATAGAGGAAGTATATTTAAGTGCATTCGTTTAATTAGCCACAATCCATTAAAAAAATATAATTTTTTTTTGGACAGAGGAACTAAGGATGACAAAGTAATCCGTTTCAAACGACCACATGAGCAGTGTCGGACTTACCCATTTACCATATAACAAATTTCTCAATAGTGATAGGTCCCCACGACTACAGCCGCCCTAATTAAAAAATACACAAGATAAAGTTCTGCTTAGTTCTGTGGTAAAGGGTATGGTGCAAATGCACTGCGACGGGCCCCCAAACCTGCGAATTCGCTACACTGCTTATGTGTCGTTTTAATGAGTTTAATGAATGAAATTGTTATAATCCGCCAAGGCTTTACAGCACACATCGATTTCCAAGTTATGTTCTACAATATACAGCGAATATAATATTCTGCTGTACTTTGTTTTTAAAGGATCAACTATATATTTTCCACTTATGAAATTTGTTAATTTCTAATATTTCATCTTCCGCACAGATTTTGCAGCAGTTCTCAGATTTTAAATTTTACTTCAGCATCATATTCCACAGCAGTAATATACCTCCTTTCAAAAACTCCGGAGCAGACGGATGGACCATTTATGGAGGGACGGGTGGGGGGGGGGGGGAGACAATGGCGCAACTGAACTGACAGTGTCAGAGTGAGCTGATTATTGGAAAGTTTCCAATCTTTCGCGACATCGGGTTTTACACGCGACGAAACAAATTAAGTTACAGGGTGAAAAAAAAAAAAAAAAAACAGTTCGCTCAAATAAAAAGGGCCACAAAAATTCGAATTTATTGTTTGGCAACGCTGGTAAAATTAACTGACAGATGTTTCCGAAGAGTTTCATTTTCCTGCGCAAAAGAAAATATTGCGCATGCGTAGCTAAAAAAAAAAAAAAAAAAAAAAAAAAAACGAGGGAAAATTGGTGATTGTTAAGTCATTGCAATCTGCTTTGAAATCTAGGTTGTATATGTTGTTTACAAGTGAGGTTAAGTGAAGTTATTCGGAGCTAGTGTTCTGAAAAATAAGTGAAGATGTTTTAGATCTAGCATTTCTAAGAGAATTCATAACTAAAAATGGTTAAAAGGCAAAGGGAAATACATTAATGAAAGCAAATTTTAGTCCAGAACGCGATACATGAAGTCAAACTTTTAAATTAAAAGAACGCTTTTGAAGCAAGAACTAATAAGTGAAAACTTTTGCTTTTCAGCAAATTAATAAGAATGTCTTTGATTGCTACCAAAAAAAGCGACTGAAACACAAAACATTTCAATGCTTTTTTTTCTTCATTTATTATTATAGAATCTATGATGATACAAACTATACACAATCATTCAGTGTTCATTAGAGCCAGTCCAGATAACTTTCCGCCACACTTTATATTTTTAAATAGTTTTATATATTTCAAAATCATAAAGAGCAGAAATCTTATTTTATGACCTTTCCAGAAGAATCAATCATTGAGACATCATATTTTTTAGTTTATTTAGCCTAGGTGAAGAGAAAGCAAAGTTATCCGGACTGGCTAAAAATCTGAGTAACTGTTCGTATTCTGCAACGTAATGTAAAACAGGAAGTTCACTCAAATATTGAATAATTGTATCATTATGACAGAACAAGATCAATTTTTTTAATAACGCTTATCTTAGGTTTTCACTTTGGCCACCAGTTATTTCAACTATTACTTTTTGTTTACTTTCTCGTAATATTGAGCAAAAGAGAGAGAAAAAAAACAGGTTAAAAAAATCAAAATTGAATGAAATTATTCAACAGATAATATGGGGGGGGGGGGGGGAGCTATGCGATGGGTAAAAGTGTCCGTCGGTTGGTCTTTCTCAGTTTCAGCACGAAAATCAATGTGAATCACCACACATGAAATAAATGCCGAAAGTTGTATTCCGCGCTTGTTTTTTCAGGTTTCTGTGTGGCATTTTGGTTTGTTTAGTCAAATTATATTTTCTCAACATCCTGGTGGCGACGGATGAATGGATGATGGTCGCCAATGTTGCCAAATGACATCTAACGGCAACCCCTCTACTGTGGTGCGTGAGAATGACCAATCACTCGGCGGATGATTGGCAGGCTTCCTTCATCGACCTTGGGGCCAACCACTAATGAAGGATGCAAATGAGAAGCGGCTTCTCTCTCGCAGGTAGGTGTTCTAATGAAGCCTCCAAGAGGGGGGAAGTGGAACCTTTTTTTTTTTCTTTCTTTCTCTCTCTTCTCCCCCCCCCCCCCCCAGCGACCTTTGAATTCGCATCGTAAATCACTAGTTTGATCGAGGGTCTGCTCTCAGACGGACTTTGCAAGTGGAAGAACAAGGAATCTACTACCCCACCTGCACAGACGCCAAACGATTAAAAATATTTTTATACATTAAGAGCTTCCATAAGCAAGTTGAAGAAAGATCCATCCAATGACTCATCCGCTATTACTTTGAGTGTTTGATACTATGCCATAGTCTTCAAATCAAACTTACACTAGATTAAAACCAGTGACGGATTTACAGGTTTGGATAAGGTAAATGATGCAAATGAGCCTTTTCGTATTATCATTGGCTCCCTTATGTAGAGCATGCCTCTTGCAATTACGCCAGTTGCAACATGGTAAATCCACTACTGATAAAAAAAAAGCATCTAAACAAAAGGGAAAAGTTATGTTAAATTTCTGAGATTTTGGTTGAAAGTATTTAAAATTCACCATTGGAATTTGTTATTCCATAGCTACAACAATGAAAAATGCAGCTCAGACTACCCACTCTTTTTATTACTATTGTTACTTGAATTTATTTATTTTTATTTTAGGTCCATTGTCTAATGTCCAGCCCAAATCGTAATTGCTTTGTCAAACTGATTCTACAACGGAATAAAAACGAAAGAGGATAGGTACAAGAAAAGAAGCTAAATTTAAGGCCTGGTGAACTCCCTACGTTATACACATTTTGCTCTCAGCAGAGAGTAAGATGGCCACAGCTGTGAAATTTTAATACATCTTTCAATTTCAAAGAATTAATTATGCAGCAGAATCGTTTCAATACACACAAATCAGTGAATTAAAGGGCTGTCACAATATTTTTAAAATTCTGATGAATTGCAAACTACGAATATGTAACATGTCAAAAAACAAATACAGGATTTAAAAATAATAATAATTTATTTTAACCAAACACTCAGCTTAAAATCAGAACATTTTCCTGAAAGAAGTCTTTGGCAGTGAGTTTAGAGAAAAACAGCTTCTCTGATATCCAGCTAGTACAGAGATTCAGAGCACTCAACAACAAGATGGTCTTCCATCAAGAGACACACAAAAGCTGTCACTCGAAATCAATACAGAATCTATGAGCATCACTCAGGAGTTGGGGCGGGGGAAGAATGGACTTATTTAGCATTCCTTCTGCGAAATCGTCTGCAAGCATTTGTCAAAATCCGGGAGGGAAGGGTGCACGCCTCTCAAGGATTTGCCAAAAGAAGGGTCCACTTCGTGAATATGGAGTCACGTTCATCCATCAAGTGCCTCTGGTCAAATTCAAAGTGTTTTGCTTTGGCAAAAGAACGTTTTGACACCAACTCGGTGTCATTCTTTTTGTAAAGGGGTCGTATTGGAAAGAACATTCCATAGAAAGGGAAATGCAGCAGCAGAGAGGATGTATGGTGGTCTGATTGGTACATAATTACGTAAGCACGATTTCCTTTTTATAAAGTCTTTGGTGTATGACAGAAAAAACACTTTCACTGATACATGAAATCATTTATTTTAAAAAAATTAAAAAAGGAAGAAAACTGGAAGAACTTCTCTGGTTCTGTTTCAGGTGTTAGGAAGGTTTAAATGAAAAAAGGTGTAGCAGTCGAGAAAATGAGCCGTCGAACCAGTGGCTTAAAAAAAAAAAAAAAAAACGTTTTAGTCCTTTCCTTTTAGGAATTGCTTAAAAGGAAGTTAATGCTGCCAATTTATCTATGAATAAATTTTTAAAATCTTTATTCACTGAAGTTTTGTTAATTCGCTAGTGAAATTACCCTGTCTGTGTTTTAACTGATTTAAATTAAAATGTAGCATGCTTAATTGGGGATCTCTTTCGGTAGCCCATTCAATGTCTTTATTTATAGGCTATTTATAGATAAAAAAGTGGCAAGCAATATTAGGGAATATTATTAAAAGTTTCAATCTAAACTTATTACCAAGTGCAACAAACATAAATCAACATGCGTCTTTTTTGCTCCCGGTTTCCAAGATTACTCCAAATCGAACACTTATATCATTTTAATTTTTAATTTCCAATCTTTAAATTGTTTATATGCTTGTATTCATGCAAGAAAGTACCCAGAACATTTTTCGGAAACAATCCAATATTAGAGTTGTTGTTAGTTGTGTCGGAAGAATTTCGATAGAACAAGCTCCTCAAGTACCGTTCGGTATAATTTCAGAGAGGGTCTTTTTGCATAACGCAGTTCTCCGATATGGCATCCAGTCTATCCATGCGCCATCCAGTTATTAAGAAAAGGATATCAACGGTAAAGATAATTTTGACGTGCAGTTTCGCACCAGATAGAAGCACCTGTTCTCTCTTCGATGCAAAATTGCACTAGGGATCTAATTTTACCAAAAGCTTTCAAAGCCATATGACTATTCACTGGGTTTTTTACACGCAGCATGGGCGCAGACGATTTTGAAAATAAAACTGACAGAAGCACAGAAGGAAACCTTGTTGGATCTCAAATTAATAGGCGTGAATTTAAAACGGTAGGGGTAAGACCATAGTTATTTTGAAACGATAATTATGGCCGATTTTTTAATACAGATTAACAGATTCATTTAAGGGCCAAAAAAAGTTCAAATCTGCTGTAGTGTAATTATTGAGCAATAAGGAATTCAAAATGCTGAAAATGGTTACATACAGGAACACCATATAGATCTAGATAAGAAAACAGATGGCTTGCAGTATCAATTTTAATACGAATTTTTGCTTTCTTTTTTTCGTAACGGTATTTAAATTCTGATTTTAAGAGAACCGTAACCGTCAAACAACACGTCACAAACAGGGCGCCGGCCCCTCCGCGACACAGGAAAACACTGGAGAGAGAGAGAGAGAGACGAACGGACAGACAGACAACAGCAAGGGACACTCGTCGAGGCGGTATCGACCGGTGCTGCCCTCCCCCCGTCCGAAAAGTAAGGCATGTGCATGCCAGTCACATCCGGGCATTTCCCCTATTGTTTGAGGCGGTGCTGTCAATCATCCGTCAGCCTGACAGTCCAGAATGTCATCCGGGACTTTGAAACCTCTCTCCCCTTCGCTCGCTCTCCAAGACATTCGAACGTGTTCGTGACAGGATGGAACGAGGAGGGAGAGAACAAAAGAATGAGAAGAGAGAACGGGGATTTGCATGCAAAGTGTAAACTTTATACCAAGTGCGTGTGTGTTTTATTTCGTCCTTTTCTTGGTCTTTTTTGTTCTCTTCACTCCCTTTCCTTTTTTTTCTTTCGTTCCGAGAGCCATTGTCGAATCCGGGTGTAAGGGAATTCGAGGAGAAAACGTTCTGCTTGCTCATGGTCTCCCATCTAAAGGGACAAATCTAACTACAGAGGTAATGAAGGAATTGCTTGCGGAGTGAGAATGAAAGGTTCGGAGGAGCAGGGAAGATGGAATACCTGGGGAACTATTTCTTCAAACGGCTATACTAAAAAATAAAAAATAAACGAGTAGATTTGTTCCTCATTTTTTAAGTTCAGATTGCATCCTTCACAAACTCAATTGTCAGGTTCTTTCAGTGGAATAATACATTAATATTCAATAGTCTAAGCTCCATCCAGTGGGAAAACTAAAAACAATATGTCCTACACTCTGGAAGCTCAATTTAAGCCTTTTCTGTGGAATAGTAAGTGAATATTCATTGATTTAAGTTCAATACAGTGAGAAAACAGGAAGCAGTTTATTCTCAACAAAATCAAATGAAAAGCCTTCCATTTATAATATATTTATTTATTTGTTTTATTCTTATTTAATTGTTCCTGAATAATGTAATAATGCTCACTGAGTTAACCTCAAAACAGACCAGAAGCAGTGCGTTCTCCTAAAGCTCAACATAAGTATTTTCTGTGTAAAAATTAATGCATTTTAACGGATTTAAGCAGAAGATTTTCCAAAACTGAGGAATAACACACGATTATTCACTTATTTTAATTTAATATAGCGATGAAACAGGAAAAAGCACACGTTCTTAACAAACTCGTCTTAAAGTTTTTTTTTTTTTTTGGACTAAGAATCAATGATAGGCGATTTAACTTCATCACGGTGCTAAAACAGAACAGAATATTCTCCACCAGCTCACTTTAATAACGTTTTCTCAGAAACAAAACAGTCCATCTTTAATGGCATGCCATGACACAACCGAAAATAAAAAACTTGCTTAAAAAACTAAGGAAAGGGCAAGAGTTAAGGGCTTTAAATCCTAATTAAACGCCTCAAATGCATGATTAAGACCTCTCAGAAAGATATCGACTTCGTCCTCACTATGCAATTTCTTAATGTGTTTTTGCAATAATATATTTTAATTCTTTCGCGTGTCACTCATTTTTAAAGACCCCTATGAAAATTGCATCCAGAAAATTAGGATAAAGATTCCAAAAACTTCATATCACGGAATTCCACAGCAACTATAGGAAACCGTATAATAATTAAAAACATAACTAAATAAATTCGTATTTTTAATTATTGTATTTTCTCGATTTCAATAGTTTAAAGCTACATAATGTAAATTTCATTGAATACATACATAGCTATTTTCGTGATAATATATTGCTGAAACTACTTGAATAAGTAAAAATAAATGTATGCCATATATGTGAAATTCACCAAGCACTTACTTGTGCAATCGAAGACCGCGCGAGTGCTGATGGGTTAATAAGATGGAAACTATTACGGCACACATAAGTACGATTCATCCATCTTTTATATTCATCAATCATCGATTTGTCAATGAGAGACAACGAAATATTATTATTTTCATGTAACAAAGACACGTTTAAGATGCTGATCAGCATTTTTCTGACGTCATTCCGAGATGCAATCGTAGCTGAATGTTGATTGCGGAATAAATATTCACATGCACCGAGACGGGGGTCATCTAATATATATTTCTAGCTACTGTTGTATCAGTGCGACGTTTTAAGTACCAAGCACTTTTTTTTTTCTTATTCAAATTGTAATGTTATTTTTTTACGAAGAAAACAAATTAGTTAGGCATTTTTAATTGAAAAAATTAATTAAAAAATAAAAAGTTTTCTCAAATTTTTGAAAAATACTTAAAATAATTTTAAATGATTTTAATTCATGAGTCCTGGAAACAAAAGATAGCATATGATGGCTCGTTGAATTAATTTTGTAGATGAACTTAAAAAATAAAAACATATGAGCTAATATTTAGATAAGTGCCAATTTGAGTCCCAAGGGAATTTTCACTAGTATTTCAATAACTAGTTAAAAAAATAATTTTCCCCAGAAAGAAGATAAGGTTCTGCTTTCATTTCATCTAATAACATCAGAAAAAAAATTTTTTTTTTCTTCAGAAAATATTGTTTTTATACATCAAAAATCAGATCGGTAACGTGTCCCAAGTAGCAAAGCTTAGCATGCAAACAGGTCATGCGCACTTTCTAACTTCCCAAAAAAACGCACTTGCACAAAAAACGATTCTATTTTTACCCCTTTGTTAATATTTTACTTCATTTTTGTTTTAATCGATTTCTGATTTTCTAGCCGATGCGAAATAAGCGTGTCCCAAGTTCCGCCGTCAGAGTGGTAACAATAACTTCCGATCTATGTTTAGGCTCCCAAAATCATTTCCTGCACCAAAACCACGTGATACTGAGTATCTGGCGGGATGTTTTATCGAATCGTAATTAAAAATTTGCATTTCTGCATCTGAAATTGTAGGTAAGATATTTTAAAGTGATTTTATAAAATGTGTGTCATTTGAGTCATCAGATCGGTAACACGCTCTAAAATGCACAGTTTTAATTATTTTAAAAATTATTTTATATATAAGTATAGTCCTTTATTAGAAGTGGAAAAAACACGTGTCTGATTTTGGTTTAGTGCGATCGACTCGGAAATAAAAAAAAACTTTGTCAGTTTGTCAGATCGGTAACAGTCAGAGCGGTAACATTGAAAAACAGCGATAAGTTACAGAACTAACTCACACGTTTCAGAATTATAAAAAGCAAAAATAATAGGTTTCAGCCATATATATTGAATATTTTTGTTCTTAAAAAATGAAAAAATATGAGTTTCAGTACAATTGCTTCATTTGTGGTTTGTATGACCTAACAATAGAAGTTAGTAAACTAAGAAAAATTGACACTGCAGAAATTAAGTTAATTAATTATTATTATTTTATTATTATTATTATTTTTTTTTTTTGGTGCTTCAATTTCTCATAACTTTGCTAAATAACTAGATAATAACTAGCATGCTAAATTTGAATTTCTGATCAAGAAATTAAATTTCCTGTAACTAATTAAAGAAAAGCGGGCAGCAGAGTTGTGTGTTGCAAAAGTTGAAGCTGTGTGTTGTTTCAAAACAAAACAAATGTTTTATTAGCTTGGATTTGGTAATCTCATAATTTATTTTATCTAAAATCCTTATCGCTCATTTTTGTTTCCAAGAAATGCTTTTTTATAATGAAATTTGATTTTTTAGCCTAATATATATATTTTAATATAATTATCTTAATTCTATGTTAAAAATGCAAGGAAATGATATCATATTTAGAGATGTTAACGAAGACTGAAAGCATAAACCCAACTATGTAGATCATATTAACATCAGATCTGTAACATTCATCAGATCTGTAACGGCTTAAAAGTGAGTAATCTAAGGAGGGGGTAAATAACTTCCTTGACCTCCCCCCTTTTATTTTCTTGCATTTAGACCCAATTTAGACTTAAAATCCAATATTAGTTTTTTTCTGCAAAAAATTTTTTTTCCAGAAAACTCCAACTTCAAATTGGCACTTTTCTAAATATTGGCTCATATGACAACGTAAACGTGTTCTTAAAAAGGGTCTACTACACTGTGTCTCAAATGCTTATTAATTTGTATCTTACACATGTGTAAAACAACTGAAAACTCAAATAAAACAAAAATGCCCTATAGATAGGAAGTACATAAACAAAATATAAGTGTCAAAAAAATTTTAAGGAACATAATGGCGTTAAATCAAAACTGAAAAATGCTTCTACTTTTCGTTCTAATTTTGTGAAACACAATTTCTCATCTTATACATACTGTAAAACACTATTTCAACTTAATATGGTTGATCTATTGCACTTATCGTAATTTAAATGTCATAAAGTTGCACATGTTGTCTTCTGCAACAAAACATCTTCATTTGCACTGTATAATGTATATTAACTTAAGAGTAGGTTTCTCGAAATCACTTTACTTACAAGTTAACATTTAACAATCACATCCATTACCCACACATCATCTATCTACTCCTTCTCTCTATTTTATTTATCGTTTTTTAAATGTATCATTATAATTATTCAGCTCTCTCAGCACCTTCTGCACATAGAATATTTATAATAACAATGCTGTAACACACAATAGGTTTCGATGCATCAACTGGTGATACGATACAATTTTACTGGCTAAGTATTAAACTGCAAAGTTTCTGAGAAAAAAACTTTGTATTATAACGTGGGGGAAAAAAAGAAAAAAAAACCCGTTATTTTACAGAATATTTTAGAAGTAATGCGATAGAGCTGGGAAAAAAAATGCAGTAGTGAAAAGTTTGAACTAAGAACCACCGAAAGAATCAATTTTAATCAAAAATCTTTTCATTTAATTAATTTTAAAACAGCAAATACTTTTGAATTAAGTCAAAACCGATTACCTCATCAGATTTTGTAGGTACATTAGGTGCTAATCTTGCATATTTAAATGCAATATTTTCGTTAAAAATCATTCCATTCATATACAAAAAAATTTTTGAATTCATTTCTTAATCTATCGTTAAAAATTTTGAGAAGATTCTGATTAAACAAAGAAACAACAGTTCTTAATGCACTGTGATGTTTTCAAAAGTAGCAACGAAAATGTATCTCGTTGTTTCAAAGGAAATTTAGAAAATACAATTAATCAAAAGGCAATTGTAAGATTCTATTATCTTTACTTTTTGAAAGCAGAAAATAAAACTTGCTTTTAAAAGAATACAAACAGCACAGTATTAACATCTAACTGTAATCGGAAAACTTTTCAATTATCATGGGCTTTTGAATGCGGAGATAACTTTTACAAAAGAGGCAAGAATGTAATTTAGAAAATGATACAGATGAATGTCGAAAAAGTCTGAGAACTTGTTCTGAAACGATTCTGGCCGTTCTTCAAAAGCACAAGACAAAAATGTGAAAACATAATTATTTTTAAGCTGCGAAATAGGAAGAAATTTTATCACTTAGAAAGTCTTAATCATCTGACGACGCTCTATAACATCATTTGGATTATTTAAAATCCGTTTGAAATACAGTTTATAGGTTCTTTCGAAGATGAAATGGTCGCTTATATTCTAAAGAATATGATAAATACTAAGACGAAGAGATTTTCTTAAATTTATAAATATTAAAAACGATATATCTCTCTACAAAAAAATAATAATGGCCAAAATCCAAAGAGTTAAATAATGCTTAATTAATTTCCTCGTGATTAGCGTTAAGAATAGATTTTACAGCCACCCAATCAACGCTAAGAAATTAAATCCTTAGAAAATATTCTTTCCCATACAAATGCAAACATTATTTCAGAAGTGTTTAATTTTAATGATAAAGTAATGCAAAATTTGAATGGAAATAAATGTTTAAATTAAAGCAGACACGGCACATAAGCACGATCATAAAGTACCTTCCGCTCGAAAACGATTTCGATTCGCACACATTCCATCGATAGAATCCCGTCCCCTCGAGTGACACTGATATTTTAAAACTCAAATAAAGCCCGGAATAATAAGAAAGCAAAAGCAAAAAAAGAAGAAGGGTTCTCTTTACAAGCGCCCTATATCAAGTGGTTTCTGCCACCGTCGCTGACATTTACTCCCCGCTATCAAAGAGCTGTATCCTTCTGTTTTAAATCAAGCTGTAAAATTAAAAGCGGAGAGAAAAGCTCCGGAAAAAAGAAGGCGAAATTTACACCCCCGGCCCGAAAGATAACCGCCCCCATATATCTATCTCTATACCCATCTATAACGTGCGAAAAACGTTCAAAAATTATCCCATAAAAGCGCGGACTGGGGAAGACTATAAATAAAGCCTTGCCGCCGCAGTAAAAAAGAAAGGAAGAGACGGTGGGGCTCTGCGAGTTTTCTAATTTAATTGCCCACGCCCTCTGTAAACTATCCCCGGCCCGGTAATGAAGCGAGAGTTTAGACGTCTGGCGAAAGAGTGAAAGAGTTAAACTCGAGAATAAAATTGAGATATGACTGAGACACATTTACGGGGTGGCAGAAAGGAATTAGATTTGAAAATTGGAAACAAACAAGTGAGCACATAAGGAAATGGCTGGATAATTCGTCGCTGCAGGAACAACAGAAAAGATAAGGAGCTAAAAGAAGTGGCTAAAAAAATTTTGCCTGCGTATGTGTTGCCGCTAAAATGCATAAATAAGTTACTCTATGGATTGTATGGGTGATGTGAAGATTAACTAGGGTGATTCGCATGGACCCAACATTTGTTCCTGAGCTCGTTGCCAAATTATGCTATGGGTCCATTTCACCTTTGAAAAGCTAGTAAATTTTGCCCCTTTTTTGTTCTTCCCGGTCCCTAACACTGCTGCTGTGGTACTCCTCCCCTTTCCATATGGAGACAATTAATTAGGGGTTAATGGGCATATTACTTAGCTAATCTACAGATTAACAGATTAATACCTTGGTGAAAAGATTCAAACGTTCAAATTTCCATAGCACAAGACAAAACGAAAACAGACGGATCTGAACCCATCAAACGTAGCCTCAGAATGTTTTCGCAATCAAGCAGAATCGTTTTAGAGGAAAGGCAGAGCTGTCTGACATTTTTATTACAAGGGAGTTTTGGATCCGATTTGGTGTATAAATCGGTTACAAACCACCTTAAAAAAAAAAAAAAAAAACTCTGTTTTTAAATTAAAGTTCGTAATAATCGAAACTGACCCTTGGGTCTAATAAAAATCCTTCCACATTGACATCTACTCCATAAAAATAAGAGTTTCCCCAAATACTTCTTTGCGCGACTGCAGGACTTTATGAATATAGGGAGTGGAATAATAAATTATTTCGTTTCGCTAAAAATAATTTGAACAACTTCTCTCCCAATCTTTGAAAAACAAAGAGATAATAAAATCGTATCTTCACTTCACTGCATAATAAAATTCTTGACCAAGAATGTTAATCATTACTCTTTCTTTCAGCATTCAACCAGGAACAGTCCCTTTTATCTAGTCACGGGGGAAATCGAAAAACGTCAAGCGAAGACATTAAATCGTCACTCTTGGATCGTCAGCAGGGAGCTGCGGAGAGTGACAGTTCTCAGTGAGTCCCAAGGGCGACCTCGCTCCCTACTTTCCATTTATTTAGGATAACTTTCTTCCGAATGCCGCTTCCATTTTAAAAGGAACCCATGGTATACTACGCGAGAGGCGAATTTCTTTGATTAGAGTTTGTGAATGATTCAAATTGAAAGCAAAGTAATGAAATAAATAAATGTTTTTAGCCTTTAAAAAAAGTATGGGGCAGCACCAGTGGCGCATCCAGAAAGGCTTTCTGGGAGGATCTAAGTGGCCCTCTTCAGAAAGTTTTAAATAGAATTTGAAATCCAAGAGAAAAAAAAATTGAAGTTATTTTTATTGGTATTAAGAAGGGGGTTGGGGGCTCTCTGTCAGCAAATTTCAAAAAGACGCAATTTTAAGCAGTTTGGTTTCATCAAGCGGTTCCTCTTCATGGTTCTGGGAGAGGCTTAAGTCTCTTAGCTCCCTCCGTAGATGCGCCACTATGCACCATAGCATTGGCAGCTTTCGTCCTCGGAAGAGTAGACTTTAAAACTGGTTGAAAATAAGAGAAGTTAGGGTAACTATCAAGTGTTCGAAAAATGCTTTTCTGTGAAGCGTATTATTTGCTTACAATATAAGGTAAATGTCAACTGGAAAAACACGTCAAATACTCTGTCAAAGAGTACATTGCGGAAGACTTAATTGGTAGATGGTGAACATTGCCCTCCCCATTTTCTACAAATTTCACATTTTTCACTCTTCCACCAAGTGCCAACAATGCTGAAGAGCATTATAAAATGATCCACTTTGAACAATCATAATGAGCTTGATTCATACAACATCACTGAGAGTATAAAGACGTCACCGCGGATTCTTCAGCCGACGAAATTTCGAGTCACAGGCATCTATTAACATACGTGCTACAAGGCAAAACCTTATAGCATCTCATTAACGCTAAACAGCCACAACTGTTGAGTATGTGAAGGCGAGCGGTTACTCCATTCGCACACAGCTCACTTTTTCTCCCAGCCTTGAGAGGGTTAACTGTACCCTTACCGGAGAATTCTTCTTCTTCTCTGGTTTGGCAATACTACTGAATTCTTGTAGCCAATCAGGGACTGAGAGAAAGTTTTAGTTTTGGATTTTGGAAGATTTATGGGGGGCTTGCTTTTTAAGCAGGCAGGCTGTGTGTTTTCAGTATGAGTTAAGAGTTTATATATACGTTTGCTGGGGGCTGGGTGTGGCTTCCCAGCCCTCAGAAGAATATTTTTTTACTTGTTTCATGATGAAAAATACTTTAAATGAAGTTCCCTCAGAGGATTTTTTTACCAACATATACCATGAAATGATGTTTTGCTGAATAAGTTTCAACTAACAAATTTGTATGATGTTTTACTGAATAAGTTTTCAACTACAACTTTATTGAAAATCAAGAATATTTGCCGTTTGAGAATTTGAAGAGTCTGCAAAATGTCTTGTCCGCTCTAATCAGCAAAATTGATCCTGAAGATGGTGATGATTGTGAAAAAGGTGTGAACTTTTAATAACGGATTTCACCTCTTATGAAGAAATCCCACTACGGCCTGCAGAATGACTCGTTTTTTCTATCTGCAAATGAACTTTGAGAACTGATTGCACCTCTTATGAAGAACTCATTAACGCTAGAAGCACGTAAGTGCACAAATCTTTGGGTACCCATTTTTTAATCTAGTATGGCCATTTTATAAGGTACTTAATTTTAGTTGCAACTTTTATTATTAATATGAATATTTATATAGTATACTTTTGATTGTTAAATAAATAAGTGATTTAAATTTAAAAAGCTTGATTATTTGTCTATTGCATGCTATATATTGATTCGGAATGTAAATACTGTATGATGCATATATTCACCTATTTGAAATAATTCTATTCGAAATTAATAGAGAGATTCTGGTGAAATTTTAACTAATTCTTTAACAGGTAAATGCAATGTACTAATCACTTATGATTTAGAACACCATACCAATATGCATTTTTGAATAGTTTTTCTTTTGATAGTTTTTAACGTAAAAATGCTGTAGACGAATGATGAACCAGTTATTCAGTACGAAATTTTGTCTTTCTAAGAGTACTTTCCAGATTTTTACCCATTCAATTTCGCATCAGAAAATCGGGGGAAACTAACATCATCTTTTTATTTATAACTTTTCTCAGCATTTTCAAATAATCGTAAGCCTTCACACATTCATCATATATACGAACTCCATGATTATTAAATTCCAAACAACTTTCTTTATAACTACACACAACACTGATTAGTAACTCAAAATACCTACAGTTGAAAAATCAAATGAACCGTTGTCACACATTAAGTAAGGACCATTCGCTAAAAATGCAGGTGTGTGTTGAGGCCTTTTGTATGCCAATAATATGAACAAATAGATGTAAAAGAATTCGAACATGTTTATTTTTTTCTAAATATCTAGAACAAATTTATTTTTAGTTTTTCAAGAGTTGGATTTATGTAATTCAACAAAGCAAGTTGAGTTTTCTTCATAATCGGCTAGAAATTTCGAACAAAATAAATAATAACCAGTAAATAAATGCGCAAATGTTCGATTTAGTATTTAAGAAAGTAATAGAATGGTATGCCATTCGCCCGAGTTGAAACTTTATTAGCAGAAAGCATTTTCGATCATCAAATAAAATGCATCTCACTTAAAAACCCGTTCCGGTAGCTCAAACAACTGTAAATTTCAACTTCATTATTCCAAAACAATTCCAAACTCTTAAAAATACGCTTCGAATTCTTTATTTTAATCATCGCGGGATCTTTTAACATTCGTTAGCGGCGTTCTTAATCGTGCTTTCTCAAAGTGCTCTCATCACAGCAATTCCCGAATCGAATTTAAAAACCAATTGCAGAATTTCGCGCATTCTAAACAAGAGGACCGAGCAACCCTTTTAACACCACCATTTAGGTATCATCGTAATGGCGCTCGCGACGGCATTTAGGCACAAATGACAAGCGTTCTTCGCATCCTCTTCGTTTGATAGGCTGACAACTATGGGCTTAGAAATGACTGTCATGGCCGTCGCCTGAATAGATGGAAAAGGTAAAATTATAATCCTCAGTCTTTCGCTTGGCATTTGAATGGAAAATGCTGGAAGGCGGGGATATATAGGAGTTTTCTCGGGAAATTTCACTGTACTATTTTGGAAGGAAGGAGTAGAACATGGGCTGAAATATTCTTCAATGAAGAGATTTTGCTTGAGTTTTCTTCAAAGGCATTAAAATATTCCTTCACTTTTTTTTACGGGACTGCATTAATTTTGAAAGAGTGAAATCCCCGCAAAAAGTAAATGCCATAATAATTAGCAATTCAATTAAGAAAAAACTAGCTTTCTTGGGTGAAATGGAAGATAGCATGAAAGACATGATTTTTAAAAACAAATGCCAAATATTTGGAATGTTTCGTGTTTCGTACTAAAACTATCATAATTATTATAGTATTAGCGAGACATTTAAATGTAGAGTTTGGAAAATTCCTTCCCTTTTTCAATTTTCCACGTTGTTAAATTTTTTTTTAAATACTAAACATGATAATACGCTTGAGTGAATGTTTGGAGAATATTTCTGATTTTCAACCTGGGAAATACGTGAGTAGAAGAGGTTAAAATATCTCTGATTCATTGTGTAAAACATGAAAAACAAAATTTTGGAAGTTATTCTTTTTAAAAAAGGTTTGCAATCTGCTTTAAATTTTAGCAATCAACCCATTGCTGGTGATTCAATTCCCGAGTCTGGCAAACAGAAAATGTGAGTTGCTTAAAAAAAAGTAAATAAATAAATATATAAAATAAAAGGAAAAGTAAGAAAGATGGTGAAACTGAGCATGTACTTTTTTTTTTCAACATGATTTCTTTACAAAGGGACTTCTTAAGCAGTCAAAAACTGTCTACATTAGAGCCTATGGGAAGCTTTTAAGCTTTTAAATAATCCTATATGCTAAATGTTCTCTTTTATCACAAAAAAAAAAAAAAAAACAGTAAATTACAGTAATCCTGGAAATGTTTAGTTTTTGTTTCACGAAAAAAAAAAAAAAAAAAAAAAATCAATTTAAAAATCGAATGAACTTTTTTTCGTATAGATTTAACATTTACTAAGGTTACAGAGAGAGATTGACTGGTTCAGTGGAGTCGAAGAAATGCAACAACGAGTCGACGCAAATTACTACTTGATTTACGCTTGTTAAACACATAATTTAATATTCTCCTTAGAAAGAAGCAAATAAATGGGATGGGATATCATATGCCGACATTTCATAATGGAAATGGATGAAGAAAACTTGACCACGCACTGTAAAAAATGAATGTTGTTTTCACAGTATAATACAGCTAATTTTATAGTAATAAACTAAAATTGCTAACTTTACAGTGATAAACTGTAAAATTGCTCATTTTACAGTGATGAACTGTAAAATTGCTAATTTTACAGTTTGTTACCGTGCATTTTACAGTTTTAAACTGGAAACTCAGCTGCCAGTATTATACCGTTGTTTTTACAGTATAATACAGTTAAATTTTACGGCAGCGATCTTAACAGTAAGAAATTGCAAAATGCAAGTTTTACAGTTTATTACTGTGCATTTTACAGTTTTAAGTGGAACCTCGGCCGCCAGTATTATACTGTAAAAAGAACAGCTTATTTTTTGCAGTGCGGAAAAGGTCGCCAATTTTTATTAGAAACAAGCACAATAAGAAAATCAACTTTTATGCTCTGGCAACGGTTATGAAGTGAGATCACACCTCCCCAAAAAATGGAGGATTTATTTAAATAACTTTCGACTTGAAATAAATGCACGGAAACTAAGTCGGACACAGAGCAACGGATTGCTGGAAATATTAAAGAGAGCCTGGCCAATATCCCAGAAACAGAAAAGGCAGCGATTTAAAGGGATAGATGTGACCGCAACCCTTCGCGGGAGAAGAAGACAGCCGCCCCCGTCGAACATAAACCCCGCAAAACGAGTCAACAAATAAACAACACCCACAAAGCGGGAGAGATAAAACGTACATCCACGCTTGTGACGGCATGAGCATGTATGAATGCAAGGCAGAAAGAGAGATAAACAGAGAAAAAAAAAATCGGCTGCGCGCCGTTAGGGAGGGGGGAGCGAGGCCCCTTATTTCTGAGTGACTCGGATCAATAGTGGCACGTTAGCTCTGTCAAGTGTCTTGCGCCCCGAGTCAATGATGCAGCAGGGTTGGGGTCAGCGCTGTCAGTCCCCGCAAAAACCGATCCAACTCCCTCCCCATCCTCCTCCTCCTCCCGGTGCTCCTCTCTCTCTCTCTCCGAGATTGGCAGAGAGCGGGGGTTTTTTTCTTTCACTTCTCCCCCTTTTTTTCCACTTGTTTTTTCGCTTTTTTGACACTCTTCGCTCTTTTTTGATGCTTTTATTCGCGGTGGTTTTTTGCTCCCCCCTCGCACGATTCGCTCTCTTACATTTTTTGCGGGAAGGTGCGATTTTGGGGGCTGTGTGTAAAGTGCACGAAGGAGGGCGATAAACAGAAACAAACCCCGATAGGGCGCCAGTTTTTAAAAGGACTTGGCTGTTGAAAATGTTCCAATTGATTTAATTTTTCCTGAGACGAATGTAATTTATATTATAAAAACTTGCTACAAAGCTCTGATCACAAAGAAAAATAATTAAAAAGATTTTTTTTTAATTTAATTTTTTCGGGCAAAAAATATCGGTCTTGTGTTGCTCTTGATGTACCAAGCAAAGACAAAAACATGTTGAACAGTTTTTTATAAATATTTATAATTTTTTTACAGTTGTTTCCGATTTACCAAGCTTTTAGGGGTCAATCAGAACACATGCTAAAAAATTTTATTTTTTATCAATTTAAACCTGAAAATAGATTTTAATAAAAAACAAGATATATTGATGGGGAGAAATCAGAAAAAGATACGGTTTTTTTTTTTTCTTTACTGGCAAGCGTATGATTTTTTTAAAAAAAGAGAAAAATAATTTGAAAGATTGAAATTAATTTTAAGGAAAAAACATTTGAACTAAAAAAACAAAGAATAAATATAAAATTCATGTCACTAGGTTGTTTTCATAACATTTTTCTAGGAGGAGCGTCTAAAAATCTGCGGATTTAGGAGATCCTCTTGTAAAATCTTCGCAAGTATTATTCATTTTTGTCTGCGTACATGACTTAAGCTACATGAAGTTTGTATGACTTTTCCTAAGTACAACTATGACTCCTGGGGCAAAAATCGTTTTAAATCTGGGACTTTCCGGCATCCTAAGATCTAGTTTCTCATTAGAAGGGGTAAACACTTATAAAACCTAGTATCTGTGTTAACTAAAAGAATTGGGGTTGGAATCTTTTGATTTTTCAAACAATTTCCTTCGTTTCACTTTTTATAAGTTTGATTCGGAACAACAGAACAAAGTGTTTGGATTCACCCCGCAAATTCTTATCTTATGACATCCAAAGAATCCTTCATTTTTATGATACAATTTTAAAAAAAAGTTAATTCTAATATGGTACTCTGTTACTCATATGTTTGCATAACTGAAAAATACTACTCTACGGTTTAAAATCTAAAAAGATCCGTAAGCTTTTTAAAACTGATGACTTGAATTAAAGAAAGCATCGGAAAACCCGTATTATGTGAAAAGTTTCAAAAGCTGCAATCTATATTTTTATAAATTAATACTTGCGTAAATTCAGACTTGGAATCAATTTGTGAATTGTATTAAACATTATTTTTATAAATGCTGTTATTCACTTTTGTTTCTAGTAATTGTTCAAAAGCTCGTCCCACCATCAATTATAAAGTATACTGTAAGGCACCGTTTATACGTCTTTCAAGGGACTGACCGTAAAGTGACGTACAAATGGAAGCAACGTATAATTGAAACAATGAAAAATCACAATGTTTTTTATAAGTTCAACCATCCGTTACAAACTTCTGCAACAATAACAATTGTAAGGTTTCAATAGTTTTTCTAATCAACTAACAAAAATCAGCCTGCAACAAGACATCAATTGAATTTGTAAGCAAAAGTTTTAAGTGAAATAAAGCCTACTTTTATGGTTTATAAACACACCTAAGCACTCAATGTGCCTCATGTTACCTCCACTTATTAAAGCAATTATTTCACAAATAGGCGTAAAAGTACAGTTTGGACTTGAATTTAAAAAATATTTAATAGTCGTTTGATATGCTGATTGCTTTTTCACAATAATTGCAGCAATTGAATTGAATTAAGTAAATAAAAAAGATTTTTCACTAGTGCTCCCCCCTGTCCGTTTGACCATCCATACTACCATACCTGACATAATTTTTTCCTCATTAAAAACCAAAAAAGATAGGCAAGCAGCCATTTTGCAAATTTGAGGGAGTGTAAAACAACGCATAATAGATATTTCGAGAGATGTAAACAATTCATATTTGCACTAAAATTATTTTAAAAAAATCGAGACTTTATGAAAACGAGGTGCAAATGTTCGAGATACGAGATGGATAAACTATGTTTTATTATATAATAAAAGTTAAGAATAAACGCATTTAGTAAATAAACACACTAAAAAATGAATGTTGTTTTTACACTATTACACAGTTAATTTTATAGTAATAAATTGCAAAAATTTCTAATTTTGCAATAATAAACTGTAAAATTGCGAACTTTACAGTACTAAACTGTAAAATTGCGAACTTTACAGTACTAAACTGTAAAATTGCGAACTTTACAGTACTAAACTGTAAAATTGCGAACTTTACAGTACTAAACTGTAAAATTGCCAATTGTACAGTAATAAACTAAATTGCTAATTTTACAGTTTTAAACTGGAACCTCTGCTGCCAGTTTTACAGTTGTTGCAACAGTATAAAACAGTTACCTTTAACGGCAATAAACAAGAAAGTTGCTTACTTATTGTAAAGCTAGCAATTTTACAGTAAGAAACTAAAATTGCTAGCTCTACAGTTTATTACTGCGCATTTTACAGTTTTAAATTGGAACCACGGCTGCCAGAAGTATACTGTAAAAAAAAAAAAAACAGTTCATTTTTTGCAGTGCAACACCACACTATCCTGCGAAAGAAGAAAAAAACACACTTCCATATTACCTGCGAAACAAAAACAAAAACCAGGCAAGAACGGCAGTTTGTGCGCGGCCCCCGTTTGTAGCTCCTTATCTGTCGGTGGTCGAGTTTCGCGGGCTAAGCGTCGGGGCGGGGAGAGGATCCTCTTGTAGACAGCTCTCGCGGATCTGTCTCTACTACCGAGAGAGGAGAGAATTTCACTGCCGGAAATCGGCCCTCGCTTTTTTATCACTTCTCTTTTTCTCTTCTCTCCTTCAGAACCCGCCGCGTTTCTTCTAGCGGAGGTGCCGCTTACAACGGAAAACGCTTATATCGACGTGTGGGGAAAAAGGGACACTGCGGCGAGAGAAACGATGGGGAACCATAGTTCGAAATTGAAATAAAATTTATTTATCTGGAACAGAGGACACATGAAAACTGCACTGTCCAGTTAAAAACGGGACACATCGGGCTTCTTTCAGATACAAACATAAGGTGTTGATGATCAAAACCATCTCAAACAATTTTTTTTTTTAATTTTACATTGAAAGAAGGAAAATATTCAAGGATTTGGTTTTTTCTCCAAAGAAAACCGATTTTTGAAAGCAGTTTGGGCAATCTGATTGAGCTGGATGCGTTTTAAATTTTTTTTATGTAAAAACACTTTTGAAAATTCACAGATCGAGTTAGTTTAGATAGTAGTCGCCTGCCTTGACGCATAATTCTAATTTCATTCATACTAAACATCTCCCACAACATGCGTATGATTAAGATGTTACGCTTATTTTAAATAATGTATGAAAATTGAAAACAGAATTTTGAGAAGGAAGAAATTCATGTTATAGGTGCGTTAGTTTGCCTCCCAGCCTTCATTTAAATTTTCAGAAAATAGTCCAATCAAAAGAAAGTAAGATTTCTCAGCTGTCAGCTCTATGCTTCATTCCTTTCATTGAGACAATTATCTTCTCAACATTGAGCATTTTGTAAAAATTCAACATTTTACTATACGAGAAATGTCGCATCTTAGAAAGATCCTAAGCCAAGAGGAGATGATTCAGAACACGTACAAAATGACTTTTCGTTCGACTATGCTAAGGCTTATTTTTTGAACAGTTCAAAAACAAATAATAAACAATAATAAGAATGTCGAAAAAAATTTTCAAATATTTTACTTAAATAACTCAACAAAATGAAAAATCAAATTTCTACGAAAAAAAATTGAGTAAACTGCAGCAAAACGGATTACGCCTCCGCCCCATTTTTCAGAAACGAAACAAGAAGTGAAAAATGAAAAAAAATTTCCATAACCTAAACATGGACAAGGTGATTGGTTGGACGGTGTGGGCCACGAAAGGAGTTTTGAAAAATCGTGACGAATTGTTTCAAAAAAAAAAAGTGTTCTTCCAGTTTTTTTTTTTTTTTTTTTGTTAAAGTTACACATCTTAGTTAAAATATTTTTAAGCTAAGAAACCAAATGCTGCAGTTTTTAACAAAATCTTAAAACGACACAGTGCTGCATGTCCACTTAGGAGTCAAATCACTCTACCCTAACTTAAATTTTTACATCGATTGTTTTTTTTTTTTTTTTTTTTTGTGTTTGTTTTTGTTTTTAGAATCATTAATTTTAATGAAAAAAACATCAAAAAACCTTTTTTAAAAATATGTATTTAATGTGTCAACAGATCGAAACTTAAACTTCCCACCCGAACAAGCAGCGCCACCACTTTTGCAACAGCAGTTAAACGAAGTGTTACTCTTTCTTAAAGGGAAAAAAAAGCAAACACTGAGTCAGGAGATTCTGATAGGTCAAAACTCACTACTTCAGGGATGAATACGGAGATGGATCAGCGATTACGAATTTGCAGGCAGTGCGGAGTCCCCCGTTTTTCGCGGGAGAGAGAGGGAGAACGCTTGCAAACGATCCGACAGGAGGAGCTTGCTCCTCGCGCGGCCGACCACTCCGAAGCATCGCCGGCCAATAAATCACTGGCCGACCCGCCGACCGGCCTCCGAAGGCGACCGCCTCACGAGGCGGAGGGATACAGAGAGGAGAGAAAGAGAGGGAGCGCTGCGCCGGATATCCGTGAGTGACGTCACGCGTAACAGGTGGCGGTAGAAAGTGGTAAACACAGCTGAGCTGTGCTCTTGGGTTCATCCATCCAATATGTGGCTCTCGGAATCGATGATGATGATGGACAGGGCTGCTAGCAAAAGTGGGAAAAAGAAATCTGTGTGGGTTAAATATCCCGCGTAATTGGGGAATTTCTGTTACCTGTCTCAGACGGACTCTGTCCAAACAGAGTGTTATAAAACACAATGTTTATGACGAAGATGGAATTCTGTTGTCAGTCAGTTGAAGTCAGTCGTAGATTTTCTCTATGTACAGCAGATGGCTCAGCAAAAAAAACTGCTCGTAATTCGTTTTCAGGGTTGCCACAGGATACTTAAATGCTACTTTTTGCTACTTTTTTGGACACAAGGCGACTTTAGCTACTTTTTTATGCAAAAACAGGCCAAAAAGCTACTTTTCTTCACTGAATCTGCTTTTTTGGAGACTTTTCCCTCCTGACATAAGTTTTCTTTTTAAACACCTGGAGATTTTCTTTCACCCATGGTTTTAAATAATTTTTATTTCAAGAATAAAACCTTTCCTAAATAGACGTTATGGGCTGCACCGATCCACTGCATCCAATCAACAAGTTGGGCTTGGCTTAAGTGATTCGAAAACGAAAGTCAATCCTGTATGGAACTAATTTGTATACTTCTTATATTACTGATATCTACACTTTTCCAAAAGCTGAAACCTTATACAGTGCGATGCAAAATAGTAGACGAAATGCAAATATATGAATAAAAAGAAAACTATTCAACGAAATGCTTTCAAATTTCTGCTGCAGGTAGACCATATTGTCCCAAATACGTGTCTGGAGTTTTTAAAAAACTAACCCCAGCAAAAATCGGAAATTACAAATAACATTTTTTTTTGCTTTTTTTGCTGTTGCAAAAGTTTAGACATAAGTCAGATTTTATGCAAAGGTAATTGTTGGAGGAAAGGTGGGACTTTTTGCTTCGACTATAAGGTGCAGAGATTGCTTGCTGAATGAATAATCAAACTTCCATATCTCTGTAGTTCTCGTGTAAAGTAGAAGAGAAAGCTTGGAAGCCGAAATTTGAAGTGAATCCACTTTGCTAATTTTTCGTCTTTTAAATTGGCCCTAGTATGATAGTACATTGTTTTTTATTTCGTGGGGAGCAAATTCAAACTTGTGTATTGATCAAAAAGGCCAAGAAAAATTTCTTAAGGATGAAGGAATTGTAAAAACGGCTCAAACTGGTGATTCGCCCCTTAATCCTACAAAACTTCTACTTGGGTCAAAAACAGCAAGTGACAGCTAAGTAGATGAACACCTGAATCGGGATGCCCCCCCCCCCCCAAAAAAAAAGAGGGTTGTGCTTGAGCATCTTCGGAAACTGTCCCAAATAAGCCAGATTTTAATGGCAAAAGTAGTACAGCTTATGCTCATCAAATCTTTTCTCTAGTCAAGCTAATAGAATTATAATCCATCTAAGCCACCCAAATTTTAATAATTTTCATCAGAGAAAGTAACATTCATTTTTAGTCACATTTCATCTCATGGTAATAGTGAAGTAGAGAGGGGGTTTTCAATGTCCAGGATAGCTGTATCGGAAGATAAATCTTTGATGTCGGAACGTGTATTGAATGACAGGCTTATTATAAGATGCTCTGAAGTGCTATTCTACAGTTGCACAATGCCAAATTGATAAAGAACTTTTAAATTTAGCTTATGGTGCATGCAAATCATACCAGTTCTACCTTGAAGACTAGAAGAAAGAGCAATTGAGATTAGAAGAAGAAAATGAAGAAAAGTTGAAACAAAGAAAAATAGAAAAAGAAAAGCTGTCAAGTTTAAAGGAATCTGTTAAAAAGTTAGAAGAAAAAGTTCAACTAGTAAATAGAGAGATAAAGGAAATTCAAAAATCAGCTGATGTACTTTTTAAACAGGCAAACCAGAGGCTAAAATCATATATTAAAGCAAAAGACATTGAAAGTATTAGAATAGCTCAGCAATATAAAGCTGAGGAATAGGGAAAGAGAGCATGAAGATGAAGAAAATAAATTAAATTGCTTGGTAAACAAAAGGAAAACTACTTTGATAGAATCATTTTTCTGTAAAAAACCAAAAACACAGAGTTTCGAAGTAATTTTTTTGTATTTATATGAGTATATTATTATTATTATTATTATTTTGAATGGGGCAGCAGTCTTGTAAAGTAAGTAACTTCAATTGTACTCTTTTGTTGTTTTTTTTTCCTCATTTGTACCTTTAATGCATAAGTTCAAAATATGTCCATTTTCTGAACTTGTTTTAAAGCATTACTCATGAGTCAGTTTAGCTTGTCACATGTTTCTATTCAGCTTCTTTGCAACTTTTTTTTTTTTTTTTCATGGCTACTTTTTTGCAACTTTTTTTTATTTTGAAGGCAACTTTTTTGCAACTTTTTTACTAATTTTAGGCAACTTTTGCTACTTTTTTGTGAAATTTTTCCTGTGGCAACCCTGGTTTTGAAAAAAAAAAGTTTCAAAATATTTTTCTCAAGTGAATTGGCAACAGTAACTTCCTCGATTTAATTCCAAATCGGAAACGACCAGAAAATGTTGTGTTTGTCTACTATTACACAAAGGTGTTCATTTACTGATTGCGGCACCTTTTTCATTTGAAGACCCTAAATACCTGAAGACCTGAAGCAATATCATAAAAGTTCTCTCAAGTTTAAGTTTGCACTTACGCATGAAATTAAAAAATATATTTAATGTTAAGTACCAAACACTGCAGCTTTAAATGATTTTACTTGCATAAACTTCTTAAAGCGAGATTAGGCTTAAAGGTCGTTCATTCACTGGTCAGACAAACAACCCCATGAGAAAAATAGAATTTTGAGACAGGTGGACATGTTGTCGAAAATGGAAGTCTACTCGCATCATAGTATAGTTAAGAAGGCACAAAAACGCAACTTGAATTGCTGCCATCTGTCTGCAACTATAGCGAAATAGGTAGTGTATAAGTAAACATCAAAATTCATTTTCCTTGCACCCAGATGGTTTCATGTATGGGATGAATAAAATCTGATAGTGCCTGAAAGCCTGCAGAACAAGTTAAAATATTCAAAATATTTGCTCTTTGCACCTTATAATCATAACTAATTAAAACCACCAAGGAAAGTTTAACTACACAATGGTGCAATTAATTTCAGCCAAGTTTTTAGTTGCAAAAGGTAATTAAACAAAATGAATAAACAGTATAACGTTTTTGTATGATAAACATTTGTATAAATATGAGTTATTTTTTCATGGTATGAATATTTTATAAATAAAAAAATAATATTGATAACAGAAAAATTAATGAAAAACAAATACTGTCATACTAGTCTTCCAAGAAGCATTTTACAATCAAATAATGTACAATAATCTATGAGTGATTCCATACCAACTCACCAAGGGTCGCACGACCGACTCGAATTTTCTTTTAATTTGGCACACACGTTGATCATATAGAGACATGGAAAAGTCCAAATTTTTAGGTCCCTGCTCCACTTATTTTCTGAGATACATGCCCTCAAAGTTTGTCCGCCACGTCAAAATACTAAAAAAGTGATGTTATTTAATCATTTTTTATAAAAAAAAATGTACTCATGCAATATAAAAGTGTTAGATATCTATGGAAACTAGTTACTCCAGGCATTCAGAAAAAAAAAATACTAGAACGTTCATAATGAAAATTGCTAAGGTACAGGGCTCTTTGAAGTTGTCATCACAAAAACTCGATTTTGCCGATTTTGCTAAAATTGAGGAATTTATTCCAAAAAAAAAGGAAGACATAACCAAAGGTTTACTCACTTTCCGGTAGTCTACAGATGTTTACTATAAATGGTTACACAAAGCATAACTTGGGTTTCTCACTCCTTCTTGGAAATATTTAACGCATTTTTATAATGCCTTTTGGCTAAACGCAAGTTTAGCCATAAGGAAAAAACATGCGTTTTTGGCCATCTTGGCAGCCATTTTTCTCATAAAGGGGGAAGCAATAGAAACTTTAATTTTTTTTTTAACAAGCCCCTGATATGTTAGCTATTCACAGGAAAAGAGTTTACTTTTGGTTATTTTTTGCATTAAGAGATATCCTGTTGACAGTAGATGCATGTTTTTCGCGACGACCATATGCTTTTGTTCCCCCTCTCATAGACGTAAAATTAATTAAGCCAAAAAATAATGATATATTTATTAATAGCTGTATTATCTACCCAATATGTCATGAAATTTAATTAATTAAAACACTGAACAATAAATTAGATATTTGATGAAAGCAAGAATTAGAATTTCTCCGATGCCTGAACATTATGCATTTATAATTATTAAGTACTAAAGAATTTCTTGAAAAATCAATTAAAATAAAGGAGCTTCGAATATTTATCTCATAAGCAATACCCATTCTTATGATTGTGATGTTCCTGATTGGCTATAAACAGGAGGATACACTTGTTCTTTGTTGCAGTATTATTTTGCAGAAAATAGAATGTATGATTTATGGTATCTGTGAACTAATATTTTAGTGAGTAAACTTATTCTTGTCAGTTCTTATCAGTGCTCAGCACATATCAGTTTTGTAAAGATCAGCATGGGAATAAATTAGTTGCACTAATTTTAATTCTTCAAGCATTGCTTTACATTAAATTATTTATTTAATTATTTTGTAAATATTTAACTGTTAATAAGGTAAAATGGAATTCAATGCTGAAATTAATAGCTCTTTATCACTATGCTCAGTTAGTAGCCCATCAAATGAAATTTGTCATAAAATATCCTACATCAAACGAAAAAACCTCATTTATTTTCCTGATATTCATGTGATATTCAAGAAATTCTGCAATAAAAAACAGGAACATCACAATCACAAGATTGAGTGAATGCATAATGCTCAGGCATCAGAGAAATACTATTTCTTGTTTTCATCAATTACACTGGTCGACAGTGGTTCACTAACAACAACCAAATTATTATTTTTATTATGTATTCATATAGTTATTTAAATACCTGCAAGTAAAAAAGTCCCACCACGTCTCAATTTTCCGTAATAAAAAAATTATTTTTTTACTTTTTTATGATTTTCGCACCAAATGCCGATTTTTGGAGGGAAAAGGAGCAAAATATTAACTCCTAAATTTTTTTGGAGGTGAAGGGAGACTCAAAGTCCGAAATCATGACTACCGATAACAAAAAGGGGGAACGAGGGAAGTGTATCCCCTCAAAATATGCAAAAAATCATGAAAAAGTATCTTTTTATTCTGGTTTCTTTAATGTGACGTTTTAAAATTTTTTTCTGGTGTAAAATCAGAGTATAAGACCCCCTCCTATTATTCCTATGCCCAAAAAAATTTTCGCGCTGTAAAATAAAATTAAAAAAAAAAAAAAAAAACCGATCTTATGACTGACGCACGCTTCATCAGTATCACGCATGCAGTATCAGAGGGGGCGGGGAGGGGGGCTTTCCGCAAAAAGTGGAGAGTGATGGAGAGGAAAGGGGCCATATTTGGATTTTGAAGATAATTTTACATAAGAACCAGCCAGAATACGCCGTCTTTCTGAAGACCTGCGATGTGTCTCGTATTTAGCGTGCGACAGTCATAAAATCGGTTTTTAATTTTTTTAAATTTTTTTTTACAGCGCGAAAATTTTTTCGGACGTAGGAATCATAGGAGGGGGGGGGGGGGGTCCTATCCTCTGATTTTACATCTAATTTTTTTTTTATAACGTCATTTTAAAAAATAAGAATGAAAAGATCATTTTTGGTGATTTTGGCTCATTTTGAGGGGGTACACCCCCCTAAGAACCCCTTCTTTGTTATTAGTGGTCATGATTTTGAATTTTGAGTCTCTCTTGAAACTTCAAAAAAAGTTAGGAGTTAATATTATGATCCTTTCCTCTTGAAAAAAGGTGTGTTTGATATGTTTTTTCAGTTATGTTCAGCACTTTTTAGAAATTCATAAAAAAAAAACTGTACGTGCTATAGCTTTTTTACTATTATTTTTGAATTCTACACTGCAAAATTAGTCAAAAACAGTTAATTTCATCTTTGTTAGGGAAAAAAAGTGAAAATTTGTCGACTAGTGTTATCTAATTTATTCTTCAGTGATTTAATAAATTAAATTTCATGACATATTGGGTAGATAATACAGCTATTAATAAATATATCGTTATTTGTTGGTTTAATTAATTTTACGTCTATGAGAGGGGGAACAAAAGCATATGGTCGTCGCGAGAAACATGCATATACTGTCAGCAGGATATCTCTTAATGCCAGAAATAACCAAAAGTAAACTCTTTTCCTGTGAATAGCTAACATATCAGTGGCTTGTTTAAAAAAAAAATTAAAGTTTCTACTGCTCCCCCTTTATGAGAAAAATGGCTGCCAATATGGCCAAAAACGCATGTTTTTGCCTTATGGCTTATCTTAAAGCTTAAATATTTCCAAGAAGGAGTGAGAAACCCAAGTTATGCTTTGTGTAACCATTTATAGTAAACACCTGTACACTACCAGAAAGTGAGTAAACCTTTGGTTATGTCTTCCTTTTTTTGGAATAAATTCCTCAATTTTAGCAAAATCGAGTTTTTGTGATGACTACTTCAAAGAGCCCTGTACCTTAGGAATTTTCATTATGAACATTCTAGTATTTTTTTTCTGAATGCCTGGAGTAACTAGTTTCCATAGATATCTAACACTTTTATATTACATGAGTACAATTTTTTATAAAAAATGATTTAAAAACATCTCTTTTTTAGTATTTTTACCTGGCGGACAAACTTTGAGGGCATGTATCTCAGAAAATAAGCGGAGCAGGAACCTAAAAATGTGGACTTTTCCATGCCTCTATATGATCAACATGTGTGCCAAATTAAAAGAAAATCCGAGTCGGTCGTGCGACCAACTTTTTTATCTTTCAGGTGAGTTGGTATGGAATTACTCTTTTATTATGTCAAAATAGCGAACAGTTGTATTAATTGGTTGTGTCTTTCGCCCTACAAAATACTCGAATCTAGAATTCATATTCAAACAAAAGAGTTAAATTCATTTATTCGAAAAAAAAAACTATTACTTTGCATAAAAATAGAACAAAGAAATAATAATAAATAATAGTATTATGCCCTCCTTTCCCGAAAAAAAAGCTATCTGGCAAAAAGAAAATCTCATGATATCATATGTTTCAGACTTTTTCTGACACGATGAAAGAAACACTTCAACACAAAATAGAATGTAACAGACGAGACAGGCCTCTGTAATGAAAGGGGCTCAGAAATGAGAAATTACTTCGCCACGCCTTTGAGAAATTAATGAATATATTTGTATACTTTGTACTATATTTGTGTACTTTGTTGCTTTTCGATGCAATGTATAGCAAGTATACTCACCATCAGGAAAAATTTTAAATGACAATAGGGCTTCAGTAGAGACTTCATGGCTCGGCCATATATCGTCAATTTTCGCCAAAAATGAGACACCAAATCCCATGTAAGTTCACCGATACTTGGCAAGAATCCCGTAAAATAACATATAAGTCGAAATGTCTGTGGACAATCTCTGTAAATCTGTTTTCTCTGCGTTAGTTCTTAGTACCACGGAAATGCACGTTGAAGGTATTTTAGTCGTCACAAAAGTTATTTCTACCAAATTTAAAGAATTCCTAATTGGTTAATTGTCATTAAATTTCAAAATATTTTGATTTTACTCTAATTGACAACAATATTACATTTTACTTTATTATGGCTTCGAGGTTTTTAATTAACTTTTTTTTTGCGCAGACGATTTTTTTCTCTAACAAAAACCATTCATTCAAGAGAACATTCTATTACTTATTCATGTATTTTCCGAAGCATATTAATTAATTTAATTATTTTTAATTATTGGCAACGGATTAAAAATAACATTCGAGGTGTCTTTTTTTACGAACGATTTTTTTTTTTTTTTTTGCTGATAAAATGTATTTTGATGTATTTTCTATTCGTTGAAAACGATAAAAGACTTTTTGGACGGAAGAAATACATTAACTGCATTGTTTAAAAGGTGCTACAGCTTTATTTATTCGTTGATTTACATTTTACGTATCTATTGTATTAGATAAAAGAGGTATATTTTTTTTAAACCAGCTTCAAATGCTAAAAAGGTATGTTTAACATTATTTGCCCTCTTAGATAATAGTTAAAAGAGTTTTTATAACATGCGAGAATGTCGACGTAGGTAGGGGAAGACCGCCTATATTGGACCACTGCTTAAATTGGACCTCGGGCTTAAAATCTAGTACAGAGATTTGTGCTGCACTTTAATAGTAGAAGTATAAAGTTTTAGGAATAAAATCAATGTGTATAAAGTTTCACCAGTCTTCGAACTGTTTAGCGTGAGTTACGGCTTGATTTGTGTTGAAAACGTGCAAAATCTTATTTTGCGGACTTGTTTCTAGAAGAATAACTCAAAAACTTGAGAATTTAGGTAAAATTCTGTTACAGTATTATAATCTATGTTTAATAAGGATTACATCAATGTATTTACATGCGCGATTGTGATAATTTTTGACAGAACAATGAGCGGAAGAATAAAAAATGGCGTGTTTTCCTTTATTGGACCGAAATAATTTTCCTATATTGGACCGGTGGTCCAATTTAAGAATATGATTTTAAACAAAACTTTTTCATTATCGTAACATAAAATAAGTGACTCGTCTTATTTAATAGCGTAGTTAAACTCATTTTAAGCATACTTTAACACCTATTCACGATATTCATTAAAAAAATTTTATCAAAAACATTTTTATCAAGCAAAAGCTGCAACTTCTTAAAATGTATGTTTTTTTTTCTCTTCATCCATTAAGCTGCAGTTTCAGGTTCTTAAGCATAGTTATTAACTTAAATAAAATTTATGCTGGATTACTGAGAGAAAAATATGAAATTCTTTGTTACTTTCGAAACGATTTTAAAAGTAAACAATTTATATGCTACTAAAATGTTCAATGTAGATGAAGCCGGTCTTTTCACTGTTCAAAAGCCCCAAAATATATTGACGTATAGAGGTAAACACCAGGTTGGAGCAGTAATGAGTGATGAACGTGGTAGAAACACGCTGGTTATTTGCTGCATGAGTGCAACAGAATTGCAAGCTCCCCATGCTTAATTTCAAAAAATTACGTTCCATGTTCGGACTTATCGTAAAAGCTTCCCTGGTGAGCAATATGTTTGTTCAAAAAAAAAAAAAAAAAGGTAGGATCACAAACGATAATTCACACAATTGATACAACTTTCACCCAAACTGTTAAGCCAAGAAATGTAA
The DNA here is from genome assembly GCA_038373865.1 of Uloborus plumipes. Taxonomy (NCBI): domain Eukaryota; kingdom Metazoa; phylum Arthropoda; class Arachnida; order Araneae; family Uloboridae; genus Uloborus; species Uloborus plumipes. The sequence continues at coordinate 53,790 of JAXGGA010002446.1, read as the reverse complement.
AAAGAATATCTTCTCTTAATGGATAGGCACAGCACTTACATAAAGAACATTGATGCAATACGCTTGGCTAACGAGCACGATATAATAATGCTTTCTCTTTAAGCACATCATGCACGTAGATGTGGTCTTTATTCAGTCTCTGTCTACATATTTTAATCGAACATGTGATACATGGATGCGAGAACATTTAATGAGATCCCTTATCTAATATCGTATAGAAGAACTTTTTCAACTCTTATGGGCAAACCGCAATCAAGGCCATGGCAAATGCTGTGAGTTGATTCTACAGAACAGGAGTTTGGCGTGTTAATTGACATGTATTTAATGACACTGACTTGACTGCAGCAGAATTAGAGGCACAAGTAGTCCAGATAAAACTAGTCAAAGTGAACAGGTTACATGTTCGGCTGCCCCGTCATTTCAAATTTTTCTAGGGGGTGGGGCAAGGGTAAAAACACAATACAATTTCACCAGAAAACAACAAAACCCCCTCCTACTTATATGCAAATAGATTGATTTCTCCAATTCAAGAGGGGGGGGGGCAATTGACCCCATCCCTTGCCCCCCGCCCCATCTAAATGACGGACCTGATGCTCGGTGTAACTTGTACACCATGTAGAAGAGCTAGAAACGACTTAAATTACCGTAAATCAGGGTTACTTGGACCCTTGAGCCCACTACAATAAAATGATAAAATCTAGGTTTGGTACCTACTAGTTGAAGACTTGCACGTAGTTCCTCGTTTCTCCAATAGGTAGAAGCCCTCTGCAGTCTCTAACGCTAGTACCAAACCCAGATTTTATCATTTTACTGTGGGCTCAAGTAGCCCTGTTGTGGGTCCAAGTAACCCTGATTTACGGTAGTAAAAGTTCTGCAGAATCGGCAGATAGTTCTCATCAAAACATGTCAACTCTGATTTTGTAAAGCCAGCTCACATATTACCTTTGCCTAAAAAAATAGAAGGAACAAAAAGGAAGGCTATCTCAGCAATCATTCTAACGGCCGTATAAAAGAGGCATAGAGCAGAAAAAGTCACACAAGAAAAAGCAAGAAACTGCACAAAACAATTGTTATCACAATATTTGTCATAGAGATGAAGTGCAAAACATGATTAAGTGTATGAAATGCCATAGGCGAGTTTATCAACACTGCCTAAGTGAGGCCCAAGCAAAAGAAATTCTATTGCAAATCCTGGAAAAAAGTTGTATTGTTCAAATATAAATTATTCTATGATTTCCTAGTACAGTCCAATTTAGGAAGCGCATGGTTCAATTTAGGCGCACATATTCCTATATTGGACTTTTGCAACTTTTTATAAGATAATTTTTTAAAAAATAATTTTCATATTTTCAGAAAATATAAGCTCCTAGGGTGGTTCCTGATTAAATTTAGCTTATGATGACCTATTTTGCATTTCTGTTTTGCTTCACATTGAGCGACACAGGCCTCCTGTTCTTAGGGGGTCCAATATAGGCGGTCTTCCCCTACATGGGAAAGTAGGCTTGTTTAGTTCTTGACAGAACTTCTTGTTTATTCTGTGCACACGTGATCTTGTGTTAAATATCAACAAGATATTTATGACAAGGGGAAAAAAACAGCAGAAAAGTAGTGTAAGGCCTAGCAAATAATTCTGAGAGAAAATTCGAAATAATTGTTCATCAACGCTATGTAAATTCAATATTCCTTAAAGGCAATTCTGAACATAACTCCTAAAGCAAAAATACGTTACCCAGCAAAATGTTTGTTTACGGGTAGTGTTTTCAACGTGGTTCAGTTAAAATGAAAAAAATTAGTTATTTTATTGCAAAAAAGAAATGAGGCCCAAAGGAACATTGTCTTTCTTCTTAATTAGTTGAACACTTTTTAAAAACAGATGAAAGCTTGAATACAAAAATTTACTGAACATGATGATATATTAAGATTAAAATACCTGAACCATAAAAAAGCACTTTGCTTTTTTGTTCTTTCTTTTATGAATAGTTAAATGCACTTAAGATAAACTGAATAAGTAGTTAAGAATAAGTAGTAAGAACATCCTATCCATCAAATTAACCAACAAATTTGCGATTTACAGAATCCAGCCAAAACTTAGAGTATGAGTTTGTTGCAAACAAAAAAGAAGAAAACTATATAAATAAAATCATGTTTTTTTCCCTTGCTTTTTTCAATAACATGCATGCTTCGCAATTTTTTACTGAAACATTCCTTTTTAAATATCAACAAAGTTTAAACCTTACCTTGTTAACTTTATGTCCACAAGGCGTAGCTTTAGAAACGCTAATTTGCTAACAAAAGTTAACGAGTACAATAAAATGAAACAGCTTATCAGAGAAAAATAGTCAAGACTATTTCTGTTCCAGAACTGAAAGTTCCACCAGAGAAAAGTTGAAACATTCCCCCCTCCCCCTTCTTTCGTGGGTGTCTTCCATTGCACAGACGACCTTCCAAATGCGAATGATTTGCCAAAGGAGCCGTCTATTGTTCCGCTCAAAAGTAGGTTGCTCTGTCGAAATTCTTTTTTGTCTCTACACCCGAAAAGATAGACACAGAAGATTTCTGTCAGGTGTCGCATGACAGCAACTGTCGAGAGCATCACATGGGAAGTTACGTGATTACTTAATTCGTTGATCCGTTACAGTTTTCATGCAAGCAATTTATGCGTGTTTTTAAAAAACATTTGTTAATTGTTGAAAGTTCCAGTTTCAGATAAACTAAAAAAACACAGTCATGATCAATTAAATATTCTTAGCGCGTTATATATATATATATATATATATATATATATATATATATATATATATATATATATATATATATATATATATATATATATATATATATATATATATATATATATATATATATATATATATATATATATATATATATATATATATATATATATATATATATATATATATATATATATATAATCAAATGCTTGATAGGACGGTTTTTTCATAGTTACAAACAATAAACAAGTTAAATTTGAATGATTTAGAGTTTTACTCTTCTTTTATTTTCACTGCTGCTTCAAGGAAATAAAAATAAAAGCATTTATTGAGGAGAAAAAAGTCCCTTTGATTGATCAATGTATTTATTTTCATGTATCATTTAGTTTTTTCTAGTAGATTTAAAACAATTTGTGAAATAAGAAGCCAACATTTGGAGATTAATAACACTCAACTTTAGAACACCAAGAGAACAAAAAAAATTGAAAGACATGTTTTGAATTTAAAAAGAGACCTCTTTATCAGTGCAAAATATTGTAATCTAAACTCCCCCTTAAATATCTAGGAGCGGGATTTATTTCGTGAAGGCCCTAAACTAAATATCATGAGAACTTTTCAAACGGCAGTTTGAAAATGTTCACATGCGCATTTAATGTTTAATTTATTTCGGGAGGGACAAGGGTCCCTTCGTCTCGCCCTTAAATAAGTCATTGATTATATCCTAGGACTTACAACTTACATTAATAAAATTGGTTCATGTAACCCTGAAACAAGTTTGAAAATTATTTTCGCCCATTTACGTGCTCTAAAATGATGGTTTAAGCAACTTCATCTTCAGCACGTTCACATGCCAATTTAAATCCAAGGAAGGGGAGATTCATTTATTACATAGGTAATTTTTTATAAAGAGTTCCTTATTGCTACTCACATAATTGACCGTCGTCAGGATTAATGAAAATTTTGTACAGTCCCTCGATTTGGATAGAAACCAGAATTCATTACACGCATACAATGACAAATTACCGCTCATGATCTTCATTTATAACTCATGGATTTATTCAAACAATAAAACATGTTCTTAGAGAATCATTACTCAAGAAACAAAGGAAAAAAATCACACACAAAATGTGTGTGGTCCACAGAAAGCGAAGAATAAGATCCAAATGGCCATGTTTAAGTAAATAATCGCCATCCGCAATATCGTATGAACAATTTCCAATGAAAAACAAATAAGCATACCGGTGGAAAAGTTACATACACGTCGTACCTCAGAAACCAGGATTAAGCGCGGCCGATCATTAAGTCTTGCAGTGTGCCTACAGAGACCGTCGTAAAATTCATAAATAAGGAGCTTTTGAAAGTAATCCTCAGAAAATCACAGGTCAGCGGCGTTGAGAAACAATTGATGCAGAGCATCAAAAACTTCCGCGAGAACAAAAGTGAGCTGGGTTGGCTCATCTTTTTAAATACCTTCATCACGATATTTCCCGCAACCTCCTCTTCAGTGGAATTAACGACGGTTTAATTCGGTGCTGCTCACAGACTTGCAGATCATCGCCATTTCTGAGGAATGAAATTCTGTCATTACTCGAGAATATGTATATAAATCTGAGATCATTACAAGAGAGGGGAGCTGACATTTTGGTTTTCATTTTACTCTCCAACCGATATTTTGAACACTAGAACCAAACATTTGCGAAGAAAGAATTTTTGTTGCTGGCGAGGAGTTTTCGGTCATAACAAGTCACACTTTGCTCACTGGAAGAAAATATCTACTATAGGTAGTCAAAACAACTCTTTTTCCAATATGGATAGATATTTATAGATATGTATTAACAAAATGGTTTGAAACCAAAAGTTCGGAACCTAGCCTCGTTGCGTGCTTGATTCTGAGAACTGCGTAGAACCACTAGTGTATCAAACAAGTGCTGTCACTACCGCAGCCAAATATTTTATTTATTTATTCTTTTTTTCGAATTTTTTTAAAAACATTTTTAATTAATTCTTTTAAAAGAAAAATATCTGTGCAAAAAACTTTTGATCATGTGATTATGATAAACATTTAAATCAGTATTATGACACAAAACGTATTAACTAGAACATATCCAGACTCAATGGTCTATGATATTTTAAAACGCAACTCGCTCAGAATTCAGCACGGTTAATTTAACTACAAATTAGTATTTGCTTTTTAAAGAATAATATTCTTCCTAGTAAAGTATAGTGGAAAAGTCTCCTGCCCTATTTTCGTCTTCTCCTGCCTGGTAGCTTCTCAAATGCCATGAGTCATTATTAATTTCAAAAATATTGAGCATTTAATCAATCAAGACTGATGTCTTGACACTATTTAAATTTCACAACTAATCAAGTTTCTGAACGCAAAGATGGTAAATGTTTTACAATTGCAGTAGTAGTAAACATGAAATGAGAAGTTTTAATTAGTAGTCACTGAATTGAAGTTGATATATAAGGGATTGCAATGGTTTTAAAACTGGGCCAACGTTTACAATACTCAGCCAGGGCGGCATAAAACCTATATGTAATCCTACTGAACATATTCGGTTTGTTTCCTGAGCGCAGCAGGATTAACATATTGGGAGGTTCTTGGCCAAACATTTTTTGGAGCCCTCTCCGTGGTCAAGATTTATGAATACAAACATTTATGGATAATCAGGAATGATGACTGGGGGGAGGGGGGCTAAGTTTCTCAACCATTTACTTAAAATATTTTTTGGGGTACAAAGTATGAAACAACAATATGAAAAGAAAAAGAAAATAAAGAAAATAGATCTTAAATTTTATTCTTTTTTTTTTAAATTTAGGATATGGAATAAAATAATTTGAATCATTTGGGACTCCTAAACATGGCTTAGTCTGTTCGAAAATCAGTTTCAGCTCTTAAGGGACTCATATGTACATCAAAACGAAATTTTACAGAAATTAAACTCGAGTCATGAGGCAAGTGCATTGAATGATACTTTTACTACACAATTGTATCATTTTTAATTTTTACTCAGCTCCCTTCTCAACGCTGAGCAATTATCTTTTGACGTTGGGAAGCTAGTCCCGTTGACGGATGGTTCTAGCGAAAACGAGCGACACAATACTTCTCTTAAAAAAAGAAGACAAGGGACATCTGCATTCTAAATTCACGAACGCTTCTCTTGTAAATCAAACACAGCCCAATAAACAGTTCGCTCTGGTTTTTCTGAAACAATAAAACGGTGATGCGCGCGCAAATCCGCTCGAAATGAACACCGTGTCGAGTGGTTTCTGGCCATTTTTCCTCGTAATTTAATTGTTTTTTTCTCTTTCTCTTCGTTCGGAGAAGAAAGACAATGTCACATTATGAAGTGTGGGGAAGAATTAGTGACAAGTCGCAGTCTCGAGCGATGCCGCGATTGGTCCTTTCCTCGAAGGAACTGGGCCAGGTGACAATGGCCCTTTGAGGAGAGACGCTTCGATCGTTAAGAATGATTTATTGATCTGATCACATAAGGTATCACTTTTCATTTTGGAAATATTTGACAAAGCAGCAAAGTACTTTTGTTATACATTCAACACATTGAGGACAACATTTTGAAGCAGCTTCCTTTGAGCTACGACTTATAGCTGAAGGATACACATCAAAGGTTCAGCTTTTGTGCCCAAACTAAGCATAGTACGTTCTGGATATCTTTAGGGGTACCAGTAAGGATAATCCTATGAGTGATTCCAAAGATGTATTCACAGACGAAATTGCCAAGAAGAAAAGCAACATCAGTTTTGCTATAAGAATGTAAATATTTATCTCCATGATAGGAGTCTAAACCCAGTTATCATTCTTGTCTCGCAGCAGTGTCGACATTATTAAAGAAATTTTAATAATTAATATTTTTCGTCTTAAAAAACGAGTGCTTTTAAGTAAATCCGAGATATCTATCAGAAATTTGTTAGTACTTACCAGAAATTAATTTAATATGTTTTAACTTAGTTACATACATCAAGGCGAAGAGCTAACTTTTGTCAGTCTACATAATTTACCACGGGATTTTGAAGAGTTGTGAAAAGACATTTCAGGACCAAATGCTTGACTCAAAACAATTATGCCGGAATGATACTCAAATATCCTCATTACTGGAGACCAACTAAAGTGCAGGAACGAGTTGGATGAGCAAGGTAAATTATTTTGCTAAGTTCACAGGAAAATTCAGTGTAACACGGCTTCTGAAAGATTCATGTTCTGAAAAAGTAGTTTTTTTCTCTAAGTATCATGGGATTTGTCTGACATTGCTCATTGTCCACTAGCTTTCTATTTAGAAGACATTTTTAAAAATTATTTATATTGTTTCCAACTTGAGGGATTTGCCAAAGAGTGGAACTTCTATCTTTCAAATCCTCTGACATCACTAGACACTAAAATTTTAGCTAGCATATTAGGTTTTGTTTTCTTCGGGATATCATTGATTAGGGCGGACAACTAACCTTGAAAAATCACACACCATCAACCAATGGCATTGCTTTTAGCATGTGTGATTTGTTTATCAGCGGAAAAATATCGGCAAAGGGACAACTAGCCTCCAACCGTTAAAACCAATCAAAGGATAGAATTCGGCGAAATCGTAAATCATCTTCTCATCTCGAGCCAAATCCCGAAAAACTAAACCCATACATCATAAACAGCATCAGCAGCCACTGTTCATCTTATCTTTTATCAGCGGTTCGGCTATTTTTTCGGGACTCGATTTTTCAAGACATTAACCGCGTTCTCCCATCTTTTATAACCGCAGATTGGCAGCTGTAGAGGATTCTAACCCGCAGGTCATGACGGGAAGACTTTTCTATTATTATTATTATTATTTATATACCGCGAACCTCAACTGAGGAGGGATTTTCTTCAGATTTGATGCTTATCTTCCGGTTCTTCCTGGACTAGGTAGAACTTTGGGTGATGGATGGTCAAACCTATCCGTTCCTCTGCTACGTAAATGTTTTTCTTTTGATATTTCTGTTATGTTTGAAAGTGTAAGAAATTATGTTTCATTCTTAATAACAACTAAAATGGGCTGTAATTGTTCTCGAATTTTTGTTCCAACCAGAACTTTTTTTCCAGCGGGAGAGGGTGGGGCAGTAGGTTAAGTAGTCTAACATGCATACATATTAAAATACCTGGATTAGCAACATGGCAAAAAACCAAAGGCTCTTGTTGACATATTCATATTCTGTCGCTGTATCTGATGAATGGGACAAAGGTACAAATGAAAAAATTATTAAATTTTTAGTTAAGCGAATTTTACTAGTTAATCTGTTTATAAATTTTCCAACTATTCCTTATCGTAGCAGAATGAAACTACAGGTAATTGCAATTTATGTATTTCATTTTGGTTTTATTACTTATAGCATATGCTCAAATATTTTATGAGTAAATCGTAAACTCTTGTAGAGGGCACAAAAAATATTTTTTACAGCAAAATTTGATTAAATTTTTAACTGAGAATTTACTTTGGAATAATGATAATTCATAAATACTATTGTATTATCAATGCATTTTTCATTCCCAAATTTAGAGGAAAAATCGTAAAATTTTTACCATTTGAGAAATCAAAGGCGCCAATTCTTGGGATTCTGCAGATCTCAAAAGATTCCTCAAAATGTAGGTGAGCGTACTGGATATACCTCACATTTCTCTTACGATTGAAATACAATATTACCACCAAGAAGGCTTTTTTTCGCTTATTAAGTTGTAGCAAAAAATCAAATAATATAACAGATAACATATAATTTAATGATACCTAGTTTGAAAAATTTAATACCTTTTTTTGTAGCATTTTTTTAAATATTTTAAACAAAGAACCTACACGCATGACCGTTGAGGATAATAAATGGATATGAAAGACTCTCCCTTCTAGCTTTTCTAAAAGTTTAGTTTTCCTACTTTTGATTTCATTTGACTAGAGCGGAAATGACTTGATTTTTATCAAACTATGTTCATGCATGCATTTTTTTCTCTTGCTGACACTACGCGTCACAACTGCATTCTGCTCATAATATACAAGAAATAAGCTGAAAATGCATAATGAATATAGTTTCGAAGGTCCAAGAAAAAGTCGGTCGAAGAGCTGCCCCGGCAACAATCCTTTCGAACACTCCAGCATGTCAGCACGACAATGCATCAAGGGCAACCTTGAAAAGCTGGGAAGAAAGAAGACAGGCAGCAAGCTATCTGTAACAATTACTAAAAATCCCTGGCAGTGATGAATCTCTTCATTGTCTCGCTTCGGGCCAGCAACAGCAACACGCTTCCTCCTGCCAGACATCAGCAGAAATGGAATTTTTTGACGGGATTAGTGAACAATGTTCGCTGATCTATCATTCAGAGAGAATGTGCAGATGACACCGGCAGGTCGAGGCGTGGTCAAACTCAGGGTCTAACTGCGATCATGAATCCTTACCAAGGCCTGATTTATTATTAGACCGATGATACCTGGCCAGGGGGCCCCCTTTTTTCAATGGGAAGTTTGAAATGTATAGACCAATATTTTCAAGAAGAGGGACAATATTGCTTGTTAAATAAATGAACTCTTTTCCACAAGGTGCCACACTTCCTTAGGATCCGCTCCTTTCTGACTCAATTCCTCTTTCGCCAAGCAAAGGCTTTGGGTCTCCCCCATCATAAACAAGAGAAAATGCAAATAAATTTTCCACTCGTTAAACGGACAGCTAGAGCCAAGAAGAGCGAGAGGGCGCCAAATGAAGAAACTGAAACCGGTGGACGCAATTAAAATAGTCTTTCACGGTAGAGGAGGCAAATTCGTGGCCGCACGGGGAGGAAATGACATTTCGTCAGAATGGAAGCTCCGTGACCGTTGGCGGCTTCACGACAGACCGGCCACTTTGGTTACACTTGCTTACTCAACTGGGGAACAGGAGCGCACGCCACTCACCAATAGACGTCATTAGCGCGCGAAGAAAAGAGACACCAGAGAGACATTTTTGTTTGCATTTGTCTCAGGAGCAGCGTAACCAGCTACGCTTCCTGCAGATGAAAATAGAGCCAATAACTGCCTCAATTCTAACACATTTAACCTAGTATGAAGGTAATTAATTCAAGTGATGCAATGTTGTAGTCGTAAAAGTAGAAGAATGTATTTGTAAAATGTATCAATTTAAAGGCGCAGGCTGAAACTTTGGACAGAACGGCATAGGTCTCTTTTAATTTTAATATAAACGTAGAGAATTGTTTTTCCAAAAATACATCTCATATTAGGCAACTTCTGGTTTTTTCGGGGTTATTTTCGGTAAGGAGGGTCATAAGTGCAACGCGAAAAAGATCCAGTTCACGCCGTTTACTCTCCAACACTCTGCACTGAATTGATGGTCCGAACTTTTGTACTAATCCCATGTCAAGACAGAAGCGATATGCACGAAACTGCAGTCCATGGATCGGTATAACCGAGTTGGCGGTGTATTGCATGTTCCTGCCTCAGCACTTGCTTAGGGGCGGTTACTCACTGCTTTATATAGAAGCGAGTTTTGATTAGAAGAAAAACCGTTCTTAAATAAAAGGTTGCATAATTTTTCGTTAATTACGATTGATTGCAATATTATAACACAAAAACGGGGTATTTTTTGTTTTTATGATTTTCCTGGGATAAAGGTGGATTTGGATTTTAATTTTATCATAAAATACAACGAAACGCAAAAGGAAGGATATTTGATTGCAGCACGTGGTCATTTTACAAGTGAAGAATTGAGGAGAAATAGTGACATGAATATTACCGCACCAACAGCATTTATAAATGTACTTTAGTCTGAATTTTCAGGTTTCTACAATAGCAAAAAGCAATACTGACTAAAAATTACACTGAAGAAAATTAGAAAAATAATGACTAAAAATAAATTTTCATCAAAATAGTTATGTCAAAACGGAAAAGTAATACATTAGAAATGAGAGACACATATGAGTAAACTAGCCACAAAAAGCATGAAAATATTTTAAAGATAGAAACAGTCTCCTCTTTTATTTTACTTGAAACTCTCAAAGCACAAAACTTTTCAATCAATAATTTAGTTGTTAATTGATTTTTTGTCATGTTTTTAACTATATACCAGACACTTTCAAAAAGTATATTGATCTAAAAATTCTTAAACTGCAGAGTTTCAATTTATTTTTCTTCATTATTTTAAAATTAACACCAGCTTAATATGCCTTGCTAGAAGAGAAAAACTAAATCGTGAATCAACTAAAATAGATGATGCACAGAAACTAGAGCTGCACTGTAGTTCATGCGTATGAATGAATAAAAACAGAAGTGAATTATTTTGTTTTACACAACACGCCTGGTATTTCACTTCTAAATTCTTTATGCGTAATATGGAAAAGGGAAAAAAGTTAGTCTTCGCAGATTTTCAAGGAACAATAACATTTTCCTTATTTTTTCTTGATGAAAATGGCGCATGACAACGCATTTCATCGTTGAGTGATCTAAAGGAGCCTCAGTGATGAAATTTTATTAAAACGCGAGGAAGGTTCACAAAAAAAAATCCGAGAATCTCATCTAAAAAACATCTTTTTCTTGATGCGTTCCAATTTCGGCTGTCTACCCCTTTTTTTTAACCCTCGAAACAAAGACATTCAGCTCGGCAGCAGCAACTTCACAGTTGATTAAAAACACGAAATCTGCGCGACGAACGCGAAATTCTTTTAATATAAAATCCACCGAGGAGCAGGAGAGAATAAAAAATAAAATAAAAAAAGAGCGGGAGAAAGATCAGCTCTAGCTATAATAACCTTAACTACGGCCGACGTTAAATGACGGAGCCTGTCTTGACAGTCATCTGACAGGCTAAAAAGATCGTTTAAGAACGGCGCACAGACTTCTTATTTGTTTGTTCTTGTGCCCCTCCTCCGAGCCATATTTATTATTTTTATTTACATTATGTTCTAGCTGTTTTTCTTCTGTGTTGTTTTTATCCCACCCAAAGCCTCATTTTGCCCCGTAATGAGCCGTCGAGCCAGGCGCTAATTGGGGCTCTTGTAGATCTTTGTATCTGGCAACCGCTCTGGTGGAGGTCTGAGCGACCCCTGCCGGCGAGTTAGGGATCAGATCAGCTTTGATAGATGCGCCCTCTTGTCTGTGTTCCGACCGGCCAAGTGTCAAGAACATTTTTTCTTTTTTTTTTTTCTCCACGCCGGGATGTTAGAAGTCTTTCTTTTTCGGAAGTGTCATCGGTTGCTTTGAATTACTTGCTGGTTTTTCGATGCTGTTATTCATAAGCCTCTTCCGACGATGTGGAAACAATTTGGGTTTTATGTCGATATTTTGATTTAGCTCAGTTTAAAAATAATTTTATCGCTTGTAAAATTGAGTTTTTAATCTTTTTGAAGCGTCTGATGTTGATATCTTTACTGTATACTGCAAAGTTATTTTTTTAGTAAAAATAATTTGACACTCTGCTGTATTATGAAAACCAATTCCTTTTGCTGTAGTTATAAACATTCTTTTTTTCTTTTCAAAAGTTCGTTTAAATTTCAGGAAAACATACAGTCATTTTTTATACTAACAACCATTTCTTCTGGGGAGGATTTTATTCACATCAGGTTTTACATGTTTATATTTTAAAACATTATTTTTGGCAACAGTCTAAAACTAAAGTTTACGGAGGAGGGGTTACCCACTTCCCTCCTTGCACCCCAGCCGGTGTTACCGCACTCACGGTATAGAGCAAATTTTCGTTGAGGGTGTTGGGAGTTTCCATCTAAGAAGTTCTTTTCCCACTTTTACTCAAGTTTTAACGCTATTTGGCATTTTTAGAAATTTCTTTAATGCCTTCAGAGTATACTTTAGCAATAACAATGAAAAAAAAATATCATCATAATGACACAAAAGTAAATTAAATTCATTATTTCAGAGCACAGTAACAGCATGTTCAGAAACTTCAGAAGACAGAATATCAAAGTAAACACTTACTAGTACGGTATTGGGTAAAGACGAAAACGTGGAAAGATGAAGAGTTTCATGAGCGATGTTAAGTCAAATATTGCACATTTATGCGCTTAAAGTAGCTGTAAGGAACACATTTTTCTTACAGAACAAGTGAAAAACAATGGTTGTTATGTTGTGAAGCAATGGACACACTGTCAAAAAAAAAAAAAAAAAAGCCCGGACAATTTGTGCCTACAAATTTATCCTGGCTGAAAAGTTGGAGCTAAAATGAGTCGCACATTTTTTTTTTATATTACTTGTTTATTCATTACTTATTTATTTATTTATTTACATGTTTTCGCCATCCATAGGTTTTCTTAAACTAAATGAATTTTATATTATATCACAGTAACCTTTGATCTCAGTAAAAAATAAAAAAAAAATCCAAAATTTGATATTGTTATACCAAGGGAAAAAATATTACAAGTAGAATTGAATACAATAGCTCTAACAGAACGAGTTAAGATAACGATAGAATGATTTTAAAGTACGAAATATAGCAGCTTCTTCAGAGATTTCAATCTGTGGTGACCTTACTTGGGAAACAGCCAAGTCTGATTCTAATTAGAGTCATTCATCCCAACCAATGATCCACCATTCACAAAATAGGTGACCAATCCATGGCAGGTGACAAAGAATCTGGCAGAATCCTGACCTAGAAATAGCGACCGTGACTTCAGCACCCCCGAGCCTCCCGGGATGTAAATATAGCGTGAGGCTTCAAGAAGAATCAGCAGCCTTGATTTATAGTGGCTTCTTCGTTATCTCGCGTAAAAACTTTAATTTATTAGCCCTCTTTCTCCGTTCTACATATTCATCCGCTTTTCTTTTTTCTGCGTTTTTCATCCTCTCTTCTTCAACTTCTGGAAGGATGCTTGCCAAAAAGGACCCGGTCCCAACCAACCTCCTCCAGAAGGACCCTCTCCGAATGATGAAGATGATTTATAAGCGCTTCAAGACGGGGGAACGCGTGTTATGTCTGAAGAGTGGTCGTGTATAGTAGTTTCCCCCTTTTTTAATTCTTTTCTTTTGACCGTAATTAGGAACGGTTCTGGTTTTTTTACGCCTAATTTGGAAAAGAAGGGAAGAAGAAGTTTTCCTTCTCCCTGCCAGGAGGGTGGAAAAAAAAGTGGTTTAATTTTCCTGGCTAGTCATCTTGGCAAAAATGTTGTGAGAAATGAGAGCGTCACAGATCCACAGGGAGAGGTGACAGACTTCAAGGTGGCTGCTCCACCATCAACCATCTCACTATTAAAAGTTTTCCACTTTAACTTTTCTCAGCTTGCTGCTGTTCTTAATTGTTTCAATTTGAGGGTTGATGAGGGGTGTTCTGAAACACAGAAGGTGCATCTTGCGTTAGTTACAGGATAAAGAGCGAAGTTCAGTTGAAACTTTCTGGAATAACGTTGAATAAAAAAACTTTAATTTTGATGTAAGTCTTCATTTTTTGTTGATTATCTATTTGATTCTTTTAATGCAGAAAACGAGCGGTTTAAAGAAAGATTATATTCTTGAAAGGACAATAAAGTTCAAAATAAAATGATTCCTTCGTATTTAAAAGTGTATACATATTCAATTGAGGCTAACCAGGGTAAGTTAATGCGAATAAATTGAGAAGGAACCCAGCTAAATGTGAAATGAAACAGATGACATTTATAAAAACTTTTAGATAAATACATTTCAGTAAAAATTAACTATTGATATGATACAAAGACAAAGACTAAGATAGCTTCGAGTTCTGCACAGAAAATACGGTTAGGCAGTTGCCCTTCCTGGTGGAAACTCAAATGACACAACCTTGTAAAAAGCAAGCAAGCATTTTTATTTTATTTTTTAATTATTATTTTTTTACAAAATTTTTAATGAATTTTTACTCAATCTTTTCTCTAACTCGCTCAAAGTTCATTCTTTTTAGACGGATAATAGAAGCTTTATAGCGTACCTGTTTCCTAAACCACTTTTCCAGCAACAAATATCTTTTCCTTACCTCCTTCGTTTTCCGCAATTCATTTCACCGCGCGTGGTCAGCAGAAACGAAATTACTGACCGACATAAAGGCGCGTTTAAACGGCTTTACATTGTTTTGCAGTTTCGCTCTTATGGGAAGAAAAGAAAGAAAAAAATTTCCCAAAGTAGTTTGGAAAGTTAATCTCATCAAATATTTAATCATTCGGAAGTGATGGAACTCTACCTGATGAATATTGTTTCACCCGACCACTAAACGATTCTTTCCAAGAGACTCGGGCGCAACTTTGACTTTGGCCTTACACTTTCAAAAAAAGATTTTTTTGTCGCATTTAATGAATCAGTTATCATCTTTTGCATCACTTAG
This sequence comes from Uloborus plumipes, assembly GCA_038373865.1. Taxonomy (NCBI): domain Eukaryota; kingdom Metazoa; phylum Arthropoda; class Arachnida; order Araneae; family Uloboridae; genus Uloborus; species Uloborus plumipes. The sequence goes on along the minus strand of JAXGGA010002446.1, from coordinate 38,761 downwards.
GTCTTGCATCATCACCGACCAGACGTCTCAAAACACTTGCGAGAAAACTTAATGGAACTTTAATGATGATTTAATGATGGATTTTTTTCACTCTTTGCCGGGGAAGTCATTTGTTTATCACCAAGTTGTAGGCATTGTGATACAAAATGTACTTAAGTATTTTTCTTTTTTTTTTTATAACGCGAAGTAAATCTTGTTATAAAATATTTTTTGATGTATTGAAGTTTCATTCTTTATACTTTTTAGACGCCTGCAGTTGTAATTTAGAGTGAGTTTTTTTTTAGGTTTTATTAAATGGAAAAAAACGTGTTAGCATAAAGCGAATTTTTTCCCACTTATTAAGCGCAATGAACGATGTACCATTTAATCACATATTAACCACATATTTATACAATAATCATGCAATTGCTCCCTATAAGCATTTGCCATGTTTGTCTGTACACATAAATCTCACAACAGCCTCCTTATCGTTATTCACGATAGATGGTCATAGTAAAAATTTGGTGTTCCCGAAGTGGTAAGCAACGCTCTGTCTTATGAAAAAGGGACACCTAGGAATTGCGTTTCGACCATTATTTTACCTTCTCCCATCGGGTCAACGTTTTCACGAGGAGCTCAACCTCACGGTACAGTTTGAGCAAAGTACCAACGCTCTGGGGACCCGCAACTTCGAATCCTAAACATTTTCACGGTCCATCGCTCGCAGTTCCGGTTACTCATTCACGCATTTATTTAAACAAGCCGCACCACGAAACATAAATCCCAAACAAGCCTCATTTTCCACCGATATCGTTATTCTTTCCACCCCCACCCCAGCAGGCCAGCCTGTTGATGTATGGTCAGTAAAGATCCTCCAAAAGAGAAGCGGTAGAAGAGAGAGAGAGAGAGAGGGAAAAAAAGAACCGAAATTTACTGTACATAATAAAAATTTATAAACCATGCGGGCAGTCCTTTATTGTTTTTTATTAGATTTTTTTCCTCGTGCCTTCCTCCAGCGATGTGTTTCATATTTCTCGTTTTGGCCGGCAAAAGGCAGATAACGCCAGAGCTCGGAAGCGTTTGGACGTAACCACAAGCAAACCACCTTATCACAGGCTGTGCACGCGGCCTAGAAAGGCCTCTTATATCATAAAGCATCCAGAATATCTGTCTGTAACAGTGGGCGAGGGATTGTTTTTGCTCTCCTCTACTTTGATGCACTGGATGAATGACCAGCATTTGTTCCTGTTCCAGACTTCTGTCCACCTCACTTTAATAAAGAGACGAAAATGGCATCCATAAATGAAAAAAAAGGAATACGTAATGGCAGGGCTGCCAAAGATTTGGTTTCTCCCAAGATCTTGGGATCTGGGTATTTTACTTGAAATTCTAGAGTTTCAGGTTTTATCGCGAAAAGATAAATTGAAAATTTATTACAATGATGGAACATAATACTTTCACTAAAATATAAGTGTTAGGCTAAGCAATCCAGAATGGAGGTTTCTCTTAAGCACTTACGGACGAACAGAAACAAAAACAAAACAACTTCACCGCTCTAGCCCTTAATGTTATTTTCCTCTTCATGTTGCACACACAAATCGTTCCTGCTCAGTTAGTTAGATTGCATTTGCATGCAAAGAACTCTTTTTATACAAACAAATATTTTTTAAGAAGAAATTAAAACTTTTTCGATTGCGTTGTGCCTGTCCGTGAAAGCGTATACATAAAAATTCTACAATGAAATTTCGCTAAAAAAATGCTGCGAGAGTACTAGAAACTTTAAAGCAAAGATCAAGCTAGGGTTTTTTTTTTTCGGAGCGTTAATATGATTCTTAGAATTTCTTTTCATTATTATTTTTATTTTTTAAAGGAGTGAAGTCCATTTTGAAGCAGGGAAATATAACGAAATTAGTTATCACTTCATTTAAAATTCTAACAAGTGTTCTAATGATGAAAGAAAGGGTAGCTGGGAAAAAATGACATGTGCTCTATTTTTATTTTTTACGTTCAGCACCTGTAATATTTTGAGTTAAAAATAAATCAAAAATAATAATCATTGTACAAATTCTAATTAGTACGCACCCCCCCCCCTCCCCCCAATTTCAATGATGTTAACTTTTGAGTTGAAATACAAAGTATGAAAATACACCTGAGGCATATTTCCGATTTTCAATGCATAATCTCTGATGATAAGTCATGTTATAGTTGGAAGTAATGTTTTTTTTCCTTTCAGATCATCAATTAAAGGAATAAATAACACGAACCATGAGCGATCGAATACCAATCTTGGCACCTTCTTTTTAGAGCTGTCACGTGTTACATTTGTGTCCCACATGTATTCTATCTAATTACACTTCGTTACGTTGCTTAGGGACACGCCAAAGGCAACGTATTTTCCGGCCTTTTAAAAGATAAAATTAATCATCCACTTAGAAGAGCTAACACGCTTCAATCGTAAAAAACATATCAACTGGTTCTGGACACAGAATCGAAACTGATATGAAAATGATTTGCTTTCGGCGAAGTTTCGACAGAGGCATTGAAGGTTAGGAAGAGATTGAGGAAAACCAATCAGAGGAATAAGGAAATGGTTTTATGTTCAATGCTGTTAATAGCACTGTAAATAGCAGGTATTTAAAAGTAAACATTATAAAAAAAATTGTGTTCTAGTGTATAGCCTAACAGTGCCGTGCATAGGAAAAAAGAAATACACTATACACGAGTTATGAAAATCTCACCAACACAAGTACTTTCTCGAACTTTTGAAGCCAAATGAAAAGCTCCAAATAAAAATACCTCTCATAAAAGAAGTAATTCAATAACTACCCTTGTTAAAGTAATATTTTTAGACACAAATCAACAAAATTTTCCGTTTTTATCAATATTGCCAACAGAAAAGTAATAATAAAGCATTTTTTAAATGTTCATATTAAGTGCAAGTATTGAATGTCATTTTTTCCCCACCGATAATAGCTATTTTACTCACTGATTTTATAGTTACGCCAATATTATATGTATTCAAATAAGTTTAAATTTACACTACATCCAGTGCTTGAGAGTTCATCAGTTCTACTAATTTAGAATGCTTGTAGCTGAGTGAATAAAATCTTTGAATTTCGAGTTTTACCATTACATTTTCCAGAACTCTTTCAGACTAAAAGAAATTTAAAAAAATGAGTCACTAAGTTCTTGTGAATATAATATCAAGAAGATGTAAGTAAGAGTACTTTGTAATCACAAAATTAAGCATGTAAATTTTCATTCAAAATTGAAAACGTGGCCAATCGAAGAAAAAAAAAACATTTCTGAGACTACACCCGGGTTATAAGTCACTGAAATTTAAAAAACCCCATACCCATTAAAAAATAACAATTACAACTCATAATTGCATTTTTTATTTGTGTACATAATTACGTTGCATGTATACAACTACATTATTTTTAAAAAGTAGTTTAGATTTGATGGAAAAATATCTTAAAATACAATATTTGATATTGCCGTTTGTACTTGAGATAAAGACTATTTCTACACTATCACACTTGCTGTGTGCTCTTTCTCAAATGAAAAATTAAGAACATTTTTTCTACTAATCCATGTTTCTAAAGAGATTCCATAAACGTATTCTTGACTATACTTATATTAACCTTTCTTTTCTCCCCCCCCCCCTTTCTTTTGTTTACTTTATTTTTCCAACTATACCAATATACATTTTTTCTTGCATTGAATGTATTTTCTCCGCCTGTACATTGAAAACAATAATAAAATTATTCATCAAATAGTTTTATGTTCACTCATGTTTCTTATTAATATGTTTTTGTATCTATTTTTACCTGTGACACACTGACAACTAATTTTCCTTATTATTAGACAATATTTTCTATTCCAACGTCATTTTAATGATGAATTTGTCTTTATTTATGCTCAAAAACAAGGGAAAGTCTTCACGTAATCAACAAAACTGCCAGCATCACAAATTGTGCTTGTTTACCAGCACCGGTGTTGTATATATAGTATCAACGGAGTGTTTTCAAAAAGATGATGGAGCGAATAAATTGTGGTAGTTCGATGTTGGCGACGGTGCAATGATTTGGCGACGCTTTCGTGACAGGAGAGAGAAAAGCGGGAAGGAAAAAAAAAATGCTCTGGTCTTCAATCGAGCGGTGACATTCGTTCGTCAAGAACAGCTCACAGGTCAAAGAACTGCAACGTTGTAGCTCGTCAGTTGCTTGCGCAAGAAATGGTTTAAAAAAAATATCACACTTTGTAGTAAATCTCCTGCCCGTAAAATGATTTCTTTTTTTCTTTTCTTTCCACCTTCTGCTTCTTCTGTCGCCCTCCCTCTCTTCCGTTCTTCTTCTTCTTCTTCTTTTTTTTTCATTCTTTCTCAGTCCGTGACTAAGAATCCATAAATCCAATCTATCCTGTCGGCCATGTTTGAATCGAAATCAATAGATCTGAATGATTTTTCCACAGCATAAGTGGATGCTTTTAATGAATCAAACATTGGTAATAATATATTCCTCAAAAAAAAAAAAAAAATGCATGCCACATCCACTGAAAGTAACTTAATATCAGCAACATAGTAAAATTATTTTCAATGTTGTAAAATTTACAAATTATACGGCCAGAAAAAGAATTTTAAATAAATGAAAATTAAACTACCCTTTCCCCCGCTTGCGCATTTGGATTGTCCCCTCCCCCGAACTCCAACGGAACTTTTTACTAAATGTTTTAGAGTCCGTTCACTTGTGTTAAAAATTCGAAGGGTAAGAGTATATCGATATATCTGATGATGTATTTTGGTAAAATATAGCATTCAATATTAAGAACTGATTAAAATACGGAATCCTTAGTGAATACATGCTTCTGAGAAAATTCTAAGGCAATATACTATTTAAATATTTACAAAAAAAAAAAAAAAAAAAAAAAAAACTTAATTCAGAAAAATACAGATGATAAAAAAGATAGATATAACATGAAACATAGTTATTGCCTTATTAATTTCCAGGTCCTATTAATTTATTTCGTAGCTTCACTCAAATTACGGAAAAAATACTGAGGGAACTAAAATGATCAATTTTGCCCATATTGAGGATCTAACGCTGGTAGAAGCAAACAAACATTCAGTGTCTAGAAGACAAAAAAAAAGCATACAGTGTGAGAGAGTTTGAATTAAAGCTCTACAACTTAGTTTTGCCAATGTTCTACTTGCTTATCAATCAAATACGTCGACATTTTCTCTTCTGTGGCACTTTATTAGAGCTAAAAAGTAAAATGTGTGTGTGTGTGTTTTCCCCAACAAGCTGTAAGAATGTGTTTACTTCACCGCCATATATGTCATCGAACGTCTTTTTACTCGTCATAGAAAGATTATTTGAGGATTTAGCATCAAAATCAGCTCAATCTACTTCTTGCGATTTTCAAGAGAGGCAGAAACATACACGGTTTCAACTATTTTTCAAAGAAAACTGGATTTTGACACCACTCTTTGACTTGATTGAGCAGGATGCATTCCAAATCGCGTTTTAGCATGATGGGATCCATAAAGAAGTATCAAATTATGAAATAAAAGAACGTTTGAAAACTCATGGCACGTCGCAAATTCAACATTTTTTACTACTTAAAAATAAGACATGTCATTGGAGAAGCCGGCAGAATCCCTCGATGATCATTTGATTTCCCTTCAGGGCTTTTTTGAATCAGAGGTTCCACAAGGGGGGGGGGGCGGCACCACTTCAAATACTACAAAGCACCCCTAAAAATTTCAATGGCGCAGTCTACGCCATGAGTCCCCTCCCCCTCATGTAGCACCCTTGATTGTATAAAAAAGAAAAGAGGAATATAAGGATGGCAAAACAAACGCTCCAATTCAGAAAGGAGAATCATCATTCTCAACGAATCGTGGCCAAAGGTGGCGACCACGTGCTTTCCGCATCCAACGGGGCTCTATCCGTGACTAACTCGCTGGAGACATGTAATAGCGATTTATGTGTTTTGATGGAAGTTGCGCGGAGGGTGAGTTATTTGAGTTGTTGGCGTCTTTTTTTTTTTATTTTTGTATTACCCCTAGTCCGCCAGAACATGGAAACCTGTCACAGGAATGTGTTGAAGAAATAAAATAACGGGGGCTAAAGGCCAACGACATCCGAAAGATGGCGTTTCCTCTGCTGAGAACATCTTCAGAAAGCAAAACGACTGATTAGGAGGTGGCAAGAAGACATTCGAACTCTCCGTGTCCCAATCCACATGTTGAGAAAGAAGCATAAATAAGATAAAATTTTATCATCCACTTAGCAGAAATGACAAATTTCACAAATGATGGTGGGATAAATATGGAACCTATACATGAACTAATCTGATTTGTTAACAATCAAAGGCACTAGCATCTCATTAGAATTTAAAGCATCCCCCAAACATCCATTAAAATGTAAAGACATAGGGGAGAGTGGTAATGAATGGGCCATGGTGATGAATGGGCCACTAACAAAATACGAAAAAGTATTTGCATGAATTTTTTTTTGATGCCACCAATAGATGTAGCTATTTGTTCTACTAAACTCATCCAATTTTCATTCGTTTGCGCTGAGTCATTTTCAAACTAGAGTGGCATGGTCAAGAAGCTGACTGAAAAGTAAGTTTTTCTCTTTTTAGTAAAACATTTCCTAGCTAAAATCTACCAAGTATTTCACTGCATACATATATATAAGCTAGTCTTTCCATATCTATAAACTAATCTTAAGATGTATTTTGATGTTATCTAAATTCAATGTACTCAAAAAACCTAAATGTATTCCAAAAGTATAGGTGGGGTTGAATGGGCCACTATGTCATGGTAATGAATGGGCCACCTAAATATTAGTTTTCTTCCTTTTCTTGGGATTTTCGCATTAATATGAAACATAACTGACTGTCATAGATAGATTAAGATTACTGTCGTCAAAATAGGTTTGTAGTAACTTCTAAATATAATTTGCAGATCTATATTATAGCCCTATAGTACAATAGACCTCTGGTCGCAGTGCGTGGCTTGAAAAAGCCTCCCTCTCTCCTTCATATTATATTCCTCACAGTACAATTTCATTTTCTTTCTTGGTGACTTAAGTTAGATATTCTTCCCGATGTCTAGTAACTTAAAAAAAAAAAAAAATTGAATTTTGACAAGTTTGAAAATGAAGATGAAGTTTTTGAAAGTGATTTTTAATATTATTTTTGAAATTTTTTTCATTTTGTTAAATCACAGTGTGTATTATCTGTTATTTTTTTTATATATATTTGATGTTATTTATTTCTTATAATCTCATTATTTAGTCATTTTTCTGCTACAATAGGTTTTATTTTAATTGCATCAGTTTTGATGTTTATATAATTTTAAATCAGTATGATTTTGTATCATCATGTCAAGTGCCACATTTATTTTGTCATATTCAGCAAATAAAAGATTAAATCCACATGTTTTCATTGAATTCATTTAGTGGCCCATTCATTACCTTCGATGGCCCATTCAACCCCATAGGTGGGGTTGAATGGGCCAAATTTCAAAATTTTTATTTTCTATTATAATTTATTATAGACAGGTACTAATCCAACTTTTATGACTTTTTTAGATAGCCAGATAAGTAAAGTAACTAAAACACCAATTTAGAGTTAAAACAAAGTGTTAGAAAAAATTACAAAAATTCAAAACCAAAAAGTGGCCCATTCATTACCACTCTCCCCTACATTTCCTCGCACACAGATACAAAGACTGCTTGCGATTGGAAAAGTAATTCTGAAATAATTAGCGATTTTTCAGACAACACTTAAAACATGAACGAATCGTGAGAAACACTAATAGTAAAAAGTGTTACTATCTGTATGTGTGAGCGTGTTTTAAAAACATCAAAATAAGGTAAAGCAATGTAATAAGGTAAGGAAAATTAGTTTTACCTTAATTATGCTGATGAAAATTTTTGCTCACTTCGTGGAAAATTAAGAGCACCACTAAAAATATGAGAAGAAAATGTCATAAACACTATATTTTTTACTAAATTGCTGTAAAAAAACCGTAACAAAGTACGTTAAGAACATACCGTAAAGTCGGGTTACTTGGACCCTAAGGGGTTACTTGAGCCCATTACAGTAAAATGATAAAATCTAGGTTTGGTACTTATTAGTTGAAGACTTGCACTTAGTTCCTCGTTTCTCCTCTAGGTAGAAGCACTCTGCAGTCTCTAATGCTAGTACCCAACCCAGATTTTATCATTTTACTGTGGGCTCAAGTAACCTCCTTGTGGGTCCAAGTAACCCGACTTTACGGTACGGTAAATTTGCCTAACCTTGGTGAACTCAGGAAAATTTGATCGTTTTATTAGTTAAACAAGAGGATAGAATCAACGTCAATACAAAAATAATAGTAATTATATAAAAAAAAAAGATAAATATTCAATAAACTCCTAGAAACACTTGTATTTTTTCTTGTTTCAGTTTCCAAAAAAGTGTTTGGGTAATAACGTTCAAAAAAAAAAAAAAAAAAAAAAAAGATCGTTTATTTATTTTTTACAATAAAAATACTTCTATAAAAATACATACTTTTATGTTACAAGTACAGTAGTTTTAGAAATCAAGTTTTAAGTGAAAGATTATTCTTCCATATCGCCAGAATCAATGGTTATTAGAACTATCATCAGTTTTCACAAAATCTGAACAGAAGGACGGTATTATTCCGCTTACTGGGATGTCGAGCGAAAGTATACATGACAAGGAATTAAGTAAAGAATTGTCTGGGAACAAAAGTGACAAAAGGAACACTCGCCTTCATTAAAATTCGAATCCGGAGGATTCGTACCTTGTCCCTCCCTTCTCGGAATTCGGTAGGATCCGGAGTCGACGTTCGACACGCGACAAGTAAGCGCCTAAACATGCCCAGCTGTGCCAATCATCGACTGTGAATCTGCCCCCCCCCCCCCCAATTTGATCGAGAGCGCGCTCTTTTGATCTCCAGTATAGCGGCGCGGAGAGAGAGAGAGAGAGAGAGATGGGGGGGGGGGGTGCTATGTGGGTGGATGTCCCTTTTGCCTCCCATGAACGAGATGCGAAACACTGTATGGATATCGTCTTTTTGCTCAATTTGGAGAGCTAAGTAATACAATGTTGATTTTTAAGACCGAAGGTGGAGGCTTGTGGTAGGTACACAGCCGTGGAAAGGTAAAATGTAGGGTCTGCAGACTTGAGTTTTTAAGATACTTGAAAAAACGCATTTTAGATCCCATCAACAGTAATGAAATGTTGGAATTTGAGGTTTTTTTTTTTTTTTTTTTTTTGCGCGGAAACCTTGTTGAAAGAAGCAAGAATGTAAAAAAAGTTCAAGTGAAATAAATGACAAAAATGCAAAAAGAAAAATAATAATGAATAAAAAATTTGTGCTTTACCTTTCCATGGCAGCATATGACATGGGTTCTAAAATATTTCCAGCCCAAGTTTGTTTCTTCTTTCACTACCTCAACGTACCCCCAACAAAAACACTTTTAGTTTCATTAACATGTGCTTATCAGTTAAAAACTAGTATACCGCTAAAATGTATTTTCATAAAAGGGTGATTGACAGTATTTGGCTGTGAAGTCCCGTACTTAATGTCGAAATATTTATATTTTTTTTCTCTAAAGTTTTTTTTTTTTTTTTTTCAGACATAAAATTAAAATAGACGGGGGGAAATATTTAACGAGAACCCCAGGCTTATTTTTCTCATTCTCCCTCTCCCCCCCCCTTTTTTTTCCTTTTACAGAAATCATCATTGTTTGTCAGCTTTTCCAAATACATCCGCAAATACTACTTAAAATTATGTTTAGTTCTATACTTGCTCTTCAGGAAATTAAACTCGAAAACCTTTTCTCGTAGAAATAAGTTGTAAATCCCAGAAAATGCTTCACAGATATGTAAACAGTAGTTTTTTGCAGGTTCGTTTTCAATACCAGTCCACAAGTTAATAAACAGAGTTTTAGAATATGTTTATTTTTGCAATCTAGGATTGCACGACACAACTCCAATTATTATGACAGTCTAATTCTACCATTATCAACACATTTTTCTTTACTTTTTTTGCTTGTTAACCGCGTACAGCAGGTTGAGAACCACTGATTAAAATATGGTGCTTATACAAATATATACGAGATTTTAAATCAGAAAAGCACAGCAAAAAGACAGTGTGCTACTATCTTTCCATGCGTTTGTGTTTTTATGCGTTTATCAAAATCATTTAAATTGCTTTAAAAGACACACATCTTCCTGAAAATCAGATTTTTTAAAGACTTGAGAGAGAAATTAAAGAAAAAAAAAAAAGAATAAAATTAAAAATCAAGTAAACTTGTCTAAAGCTCAATGGAGTCTTAACTCGTTTTCGTATACGCGATTAGATGTATGCGTTATTAAGCAAGATTCATTGCTTCTCAAGGAGTAAAAAATACGTTGAGGGAAAAATCATAACAAAGTCGTCATTCCACAAGCAAATCGTCAAACATACATGGCACACTTTTTGCTTCATTAACAATGCATTTCTGCAGAGTCAAAAACGCTTACAGAGAGTCGAACTAGCAAAGTTGTATAATCTAAATTTAGGGGACTCATTAGTTACCAGAAAAAAACTGGTAAACAACACTACAGTAATATTCAAATCAAATTTGCAGAAAGGATTAGACGTAGACTGGGAAAGAAAGTTCTTCATAAAGCACCAGCACGTAGAACAATAAATAATTTTTACGAGCCATTAAAAAAAACCAGAATTGAAAACGGAATGAGTGACATGCAGGCGCGAATCGCAATTTTAATTTCATCAGACGAGATGGATGCAATCACGTACACACCTAGAAATGTTTTGCAAGCCATAATTAAATTGGGGCTTTTCTTTTCTTTCTTAATTTTACGGTATGACGCGCTTCAATGTCATTTGATGATTCGGACCGGGAGTGCGCAGGTTCGTTTTCGAACGAATCCGTAGACGAAAATTAAGTATAACAAAATTCTAAGCACGGCTGTGCTACTAGTTGCGTAAAATTAGTTACTTTCGTTTCAAAAGCATGAGGACGAGATTTTAAAATTCATAAGTTTGGGGAAAATGAAAGAAATGAAACAAACAAGTCATTTTTGTAGACGCAAAAATTTCCAAAGATCTATAGTTCAAATACGCATTAGGAAAATAATTTGTTTACAGCTTTAGTAAATTTATTTCGAAAACGTCTAATTAACGAGGCCGAACATTTAACAAAGCTTGGATTGCAGAGAGTATAAAGGGTGGACGTTTTATAAAAGGGATTTGAGATAAAAATTTGACGATTAATAATTATATATAGCGATAATTCGTAGGTCATATCATAAAATTCTAGCCGTACTCAAGTATATTCCACCAACAATTACTGAAATGAGTATTTACTACATTGCTTAACTATTATGAAATGTCAACCACATACCAATTACTATAAAATGAAAAAAAGTCGCATTTTCCTATACATTTTGATCCGTTATAAACCCATTGAGTATTTTGAAGGGGAACAAATATTTTCAATTTACAATTGTTTCCACAGATTAAAGGAAAAAAAAATTCACACAGTAAACACAAATAATCAGCTTTTTCTCAACATTTCAAAACTTATTCAAACTCAAAACAAGTCAAAACATTTGCCTGTCTGACGGGGCAGAAGATTAGGTATAGGCCAGCTAGACCAGGGGCGGCTCCTCACTATGGGCCAGGTGGGCCGGGCCCACCCAGAAAAATTGGAAGAAAAAAAAATGCCGAATAAAACATAATCGTTTTGTATTTCAACCAACAAAAAAGAAAAAAACAAAACAAAACATAGGGCATAAAATATATTTTAAACCTTCAGCTCTTCCCCCCCTCCACATTGCTAATACAGCACAAAAAAGTTTTCAAACTCCATCAATTTTAGCGTTTCGCACCTAAGCGCTTCGCATTAGCACGGCTTTAAGAACGAATTCGTGGGCCAGATCAAAGCGGCCCTCGCCAAGCCCCCGATTTTAGCCAATCGCAATGGCTGAATTAAGAAGAGCAGAGAGAGATGACACCCCATTGTAACAATCGACAAGTGGGCATTTTTTATCTGGCCCAAAATTTCCCTTTGTCCCTAACCAAAGCGGTGGAGAGGGAAGTGTCCCTCACTGGTTACAGAGGAGCAGGGAATGTCTGGCCCCTGTGTTAGGGTAGGGAGAAAACTTGCTTTTCATTCCGCTCTCTTCGTTTTTCTTTTATTGATTTTTATAACACGTCTTCTTTTTTTTTAGTCTTTCTTTTTTAATTTTCAACACCTATTACTAACAGGCATAGAGATTGCCAGTTTCATTACCCCCCCCCCTCACCTATTTTTAATACAATGCATGCATATTTTATTTATTAATTTGCTTTTGAAATTCTTATTTTCAAAATTTTTGTATGAAGACTTTATTTTTGACTTGTAGTGCGTTTGCCATTTTCTTAGTATTAGTTTGAATTCAATCTCATTTGTCGCAGTGTTGTGTTAATATATTAAAAAATCTGTAAGTATTGTATGAACTCTAGGAATTTGTCATCCTGCCGGGTGTGACATTATAAATGCTTGTAGAAGTGATAAGTATTCTTAAGCTCCAAATGCTACATTTATTTAGCCGAATCATGACTGCATTTATATCCAGGACTAACGAGAGGCTAACCCCCGCCCCCTAAAATATCAATGAAGTAGTCTGCCCCCCCCCTCCCCTTCGTTGATGGTCATCCCTACAACTAATATTATCACACTCAAAGGGATTTTAATGTCCGAAAAAGCACTTAGATGTTGAATAAAAAGCTTGCTACTGCGCATTTTTTCTTATATCTTATGACACGTAACATTAACCTTCTACTACAAATACACTAAAGCAGTAACCAGAAAAAACAAAACTTAAAACATTGAACGTTCATAAAAATATTGAGTGGATCAAAGTCTACTGTATATAAAAACTATATTCAGCTTAAAATGTATAAATGAATACATTTATTTTGTAAATTATTATTATTTTACAAATTGCTTCATAATTCAAGAAACACGTGGACATAAAATTTCGCAACATTTAAAAACTATATTTTGCAATATATTTTCCTGAAGGTTTATAATATATGAAATATTAAATATTGTTTAAAAGCAATCTAGTTAAATAAATATATTATATCAAAGTTTAATAACGGTACCTAATGGTTGGAAAAAACTAGGCGTTCTGCAAGATTTTTTATTTCTAACATATGAGCATATAACACGTTACTATGACTGTCAGTCAAATCATGTATCCGAAAAGGTTATTACCAGTTAAGCAAATATTCTGATAAACATAATTAAATTAGTCAGTTATCCGTGTTTTAATTTTAATGGTATTCGAACCGGTAGTCAAGATCCTTTAATTTTGATTATATTGTAAGAAAAATAAGTGTTTTAATATTGTTATGTACTCTTTGTGTATTTCCTGAAAATAATTCGATTCATCTCATTACTAGTTTGAGTATGACCATAGGTAAGCGAGTGGGACCATAACTGGTCAAACTCCAGTGTATTCCAATTTATTTAAAAACATATACATGCATTAAAATTGAAAGTATCATAGCTATAAAAGTGACATTTTAAAGTTCTAACACCGTTAGGATTTGTTTTTTCATGAATTAAAATTGCAACATTTGTATCCAAATTAAAAAAAAAATGTAAGCATGCCTAGATCTAGTCATTTACTTTATGAGTTCCTTAATTTGATAGAGGCTTTCAGAAAGTCATGGTGCAGATTGTCGAAATTTTTAGGGGGAGAGAGGGGGTGTTTTTAGGCAGAAATTTTCTTTTCTTTTGAGTGTAGTCCCGTAATGTTTGAGGAGGTGCGCCGCTTTGAGGCGTGACACTTTTGATGTGATGAATATTTTCACTGTCCGAAAATGGCAAAATTATGAGAGAAACATTAGTGATATTTTGAAAGTCGGTCGTCTGTGGAAAACATTGTCATTAGTATTACATTGATCGCTTAAGGCTGGTGTAACATTTAAAATATAAAACATATGTATCAAATCAAATGTTAGATAATTTTGCAATGCAAATTTGTATTAATAAAATTAAATATTATTTTAAGTCGCTCAGCATTAGTTTACTAACTGTTGTTTCCTTCATTTTATCTGTGTAAGCATTAGTGGGGAAAGATATAATTGCGGGCCCACCCACTAAGTTAAGGCACGAGCCGCCACTGAGCTAGACACCGGCATGCCAGTATAAAAAGTGATAAGAACTAGATTTTGTTTAAGTGTGTAAAACCTTTAAATTATGGCAACATTTGATTTCCCACTTTCTACCGTTTTTTTTTTTTTCATTTCCAAAAAAATGCCATTCGAATTACAATGTATACGTAAAGTAAAGTTTTAAAAGGACAGAATTTTCGAAACCTGCCTTATAAACGGCCATTCCACGGAACAACTGACAGTATTTCACGTACATGAAAGCTTCGTATATATTTTGTAAGTAACAATTGGAAAGAGTTGAACAAAATGTTTTTAGTTAAGAAACTACAAACGTATGTGTGATTTCTTAAACTAAAAAATTTTGTACATTAACGTATAAAATTATACATGCTTTTTAATTAAATACATAAGCCGTCACAACCGTTCTTTTTTTTTTTTTTTTTTTCTAGCGTGGGACAAAATGGCGCTTGTTTCGTGGAATGACCCTAAATGTAGAGTAATTCCTCAAAACACAGCATTTGACAATAGTTGAGCGTATTGAAATCCACTCGAAATTTTCTCAAAACACTTTTTTAAGAAAAAATAAGAAAGAATAAAAAATAAACAATTTGTGAAAAAAACTTTTTTTACGGAAACTTATGTATTTAAATTTATCTGAGTTCTTATTCCAAATTTCAGAAGCACCTTTCTTGACTTTGTTCAAACACATGACAAAACGCCTTTGCTAAAAACCGAAGAACTCGGCTGAAACAAAACTGAAAAACAGAAATCCAAATCAAACAGAACCCACCCGCTCTCGGCGAACTATGCAACTGCAGTTTTTGAATAAAACATAGCCACTGTCAAGAGCACAAGCATCTGCGACTTGTCCGAAAACAAGGCCAAAAACGACGTTCTCATCTGTCACAAGTTCCCTTGACCAAACAAAAAGTAAGGAAAAAGAGACTAACTCGGAAAACTCTTCTTTTATCGGAGACACAAAAGCAGTTTGAGGATTATTTAAGTACATTTGTTTGGGGGGACTATCGTATGGGGCACGTTTGTTTATTTATTTATTTATTTTTTTCTTGTCTGGAGAGATGGATTTACGCGTTTTTGTTTTAACCAACGAATCAAAGCTGTGTCAAGCGCTAGTAGTCCTCCTGCTGTATATGTGTGCTGGGAGATCACGTGATTGCTGAAAATATATAGCAAAAAAAAAAAAAATAATTAATAATAATTAAAATTAAGTGAAGGATTTACTCCTGGATTAAGTTCTGATCATTCTATATTCAGAGTTCATGACGCACCTGCACAAATAATGCTTGGCCCTTTTTTTCCCCTACACTTGAAAATACTCCTTGACATTTTTTTAAAGGAGAGAAACTCTTTTTGGAGGAGTGAAATATTCGAAAACAATGAAGACCGTAACAGCAAGGGCGGATCCAGAAATGTTTCAAGGGAGGGGCAATTGATTTTTCTTACTCTTTAGTATGCATACTGGTTTACAAATAAATATCGATCACAAAAGATTTGGATTTCGATTCCGAAATATTTCCGGGGAAGAGCCCCAAACCTTCTTCTTCAACTTCATTAAAACTCATATAACTGCACTTTTAGAATTTCAATGTCGAAAAATTACTGGGGAAAAGCCGCCAAAAGAGGGACGATCGCCCCCATCATCCCTTCCTTGTATCCGCCCCTGCATAAAAGTGATCAATTGTATCTAAAAAGTAAAAACAACTTTCTAAGGATGAGACTGGAGATGGCCGGGAAAGGAGAAATGTAAATTATTTTACTTTTAAGATTTAAAATACTTGACAATTTGTATTAAAAAAACCAGACTATTTCAAATGGAGCATTCAAAAAATTTCTTTTTTTTCACGATGTTTTTGTTCAAATTTCGCTTCATTAAATTTTTGGGGCAATTTCTAATTTTCGATGCCTGAAATTGAAATTAGCTTACAGAGGAGTCAAAAAAATCTGCTCTGCTTACATGCATATACGATAATATACTATGAGACATTTAATTTTTTTACTAAGCGTTTGTTTTGATGTCTCATAACGCACCATACAACGCAATATTTTTTTTGACTTTTCTATTTGGTGTCGGCAAAATGGTAACTTTTTTTTTTCAATTCTTGTTTTCTGTTTTTTTTTTTTTTTACTTAAATAAGTAGAGCTATTATATACGGTTGAGCCTTCTTAATTCGATAAAATGTAAGATTGTAAGAGGAAGAACTAATTTGTCTTAAATATTATTATTATTATTCACCAACGCACAGGATGTAACCAAAGGGGGTTTTGAGAAAATGTCAAGTAGCCCACCCCTTCAAATTTTCCTTCTTTGACAACAGAAAAAAACAAAAACGAACATTAGCTCTCACCGAAATTTTTCCTGGCGGTACCTCTGTAGATGCATATTATTTGCGAAAATGAATCAAAAGTGGTTTCTAGTTACACAATAGATTTCATAATGCTCAAAAACTGGAAACAAAGTAATATTGAGTTTTGAAATACAACTAACTCTTAGGTGATAAAGAGAACATTACATTGTATCTTTGAAACCTGGGAGGATTAAATTTTTAATTTCGCAAGCTGTAAAGAATCAAGATTTTATTGGTGCTCATTCCTAATTGGAGAGAATGAGAGAGAATCTGGCAATCGTCAACCCGAGGTGTGAAATGGGTGAGCAAAAAAAGGGAACAAAGCTCTGCGGCAGATAAGAATTTGTTTGATGAATAAAACGGTTGGCTAATTGCCAATTAAGGTCGCGCTCTGTCGGCGCTTCTCCCTCCTAATGTGCTGAAATCGAGATTAATACTCCAAAACCAGTTTATCTCCTGAAAACCCCTCGAGCAAATATTGGTTTTTGCTGACTTTTTTCCAGCTCTATTTCCTTACTCCCTGTTTCTGCGCACTGAGGAAGAAATTCCCTGAAAATATGAAACAGCTGCATGCAATTCACGCTTAAACTTTGCAAATTTCGAAAACAGTAGAACTTCGATTTACTGTAGTGGTTGGGACCGAAGCACTTTCGAGACATTAAAAATTCCGGACAAAAAATAGAGTACTTAAAAATGACTGTTAAGTGATCGCAGAAACTCTAACTCTGGATTTAAATTGATAAACACTCACAAACTAACTTTTTTATGCAATTATTAACGTAACCATTATTTCAAAATTAAAAAACGATTTATAAAGCTATTTTTGGAAAAAATTTTACTAAGTGTAAAAATAGGAACAAACAATCAAGTTATGCATAAGCATCACAATACATAAACATAAGAAATGGAAAGGGAAGAAAAAAAAATAATAAAGAAGTAAACTAAAACAAGTAAAGGAAAGGAAAGAGAGAAAACGAAAGTAAATGTTGAGGAAAAAAGCTTCGTTTAAGAGAAACTGCAGAAAAGTAAAAACATAACAATCATCGCGTCAAAAGGCTCCACACTCTTCTCAAATACCAAAAAATATCCTAAGAATTTCTATAAACGACTGAATAATTAAACAATCTACCAAGTAACACAATGCCGGAAAAGTATGAAAAGAAAAACTTAATAAAAAGGCTAGACTTTTTTAATGCTATCTAAGCTTTCTAATTACGCTCTTATTAAACATTAAGTAGAAAAATAAATAAAAGTAAATACAAATACGGAATGATTGTACGGCTTAGGATGGAAATATTTGCAGCTCGCCAATTTTATTACCTACAAAATTCGGCGTATGTTCAGCAGAAACTAAACTAATTTTTCAGTGCCAATGCGTTCCTTTTTCTTACTATAGGTAGTTTTACAATCGTCTAATTTTTGAAAAGTTACACGTTTCCGTTTTTGAAAAAAAAAAAATCATCTTTAAATGCATTGAAGATCATTAAAAAAAACCGTGTGTGTAAATTTACGTGCATTACTATACCAAAAGCCCTCGATGTTTTTATTCCTTCAAAAAATCAAATTAATTTTAAACAATGCATAGTGTGAATTGAGAGTATACTAAACAATAATCCCATGAATAAATTGGGGGCGAAAAGTCAAATAGCAACTTCAAATTAACAAGCGTTCCCCAACAACTCCTAACATAGTGGAGATCTAAATACAAGAGTATAAATAAGGATCACACATATCTTACTGGTATTTCAGCATATATAATACTCATCATAGATGATAACTGGGTAAGCACTTACCTAAAAAAAGAAAAATGTACATCAGTATATGCATTAAAAACTTTACGCACATTCAAATTAATAAAACAGAGTCATAATTTTAGGGGGTAGGGGGAATCTCAATCTCAAACAAATAGAAATCTAAAAGAACATGTTTTCAGCCATTTTTCTTAATTTAAATCAGCATTCCAATTTCAATAGTTTTCCTAATCTTGATATTTTTTTAATTTTATTTTTTTCAAATTCTGAAAGCAATCAAGATTTCTTATTTTTAATCGCTTTACTGAGGCTGGCGTGAGCGGTAGGCGTGATTGGTAGAGAGGGAATCATATGATCCATTGCTTTTTATCACTGATTAAGAATTAAAGTCATGAACGGTAAATTATTCAACTCCATCGTATAACAATCGGGGACACAATACTTGAAACTTCAAACTGAAGTCTGACACCTGATTATTGTTATTTTAAAGTTGTTGTTTCAAGAAACACCATACGACAAAAGTTTTTTTTTTCACAATTACCGCTACTTAATTAAATTAGCAGAAAATAGGGAAAAAATAGTCAAAAAATAAATAAAAGAAAGAAAGTAAAAAAAAAAGTTTTTACAATCAAGGGTTTGCAACAACCAGGTTTAAAAACGTTTTGCCTTTCTTTTCGTTCTTCCCCCCTTTCCCTTTTCAAATTTTTACGCTCTATACTTGACTTGATTACTCTGTGCTTCGAAAATTTATAATTTAGCATACATTTCCGCCTATCTTTTCAAATTTTTCATGCACACTAATTATCATACAAAAAAAAAAAAAAAAAAACAGTAATAAATTGTAATTTTAAAAGTCATACCATAAAATAAAATAACCATCAAAAAGTAGGTCATCTATGCATTAAAAAAGCTTGGGAAACTGTGATATTAAATACAACGTAATGTTTAAAGTACACATTTAAAAACGGAAGGGGAGACATTCATTTTAAATCGCACAAAATGAAAAAGAAATAAAATTAATTTCATTTAAACATATTTGGCATGAACAGTTTTTAAGTTAGATATGGTAAAAAGAAAATTACCCAAGAATTAAAATTAAATACCAATAAAGTATAAAAATAACTGATACAAAAAAAAATCCAATTAAAAAGAAATTTCCAGGAAAAAATGGGGAAGAAATAAACAAATTTAACCAAATAAATAATTAAATAAATAAAAACAAAACAGATGATAATATTTAGTACCAAAATACGCGCTGTTTTTCACACTATTTTAGCTTCTATGGATTTCAAGTACTAAGCAATGGCAATAGAACATGTAACTACAGTGCGAACAATGACAGCAATAAGTAATCTCGATTGCTTATGGAGAAAAAAAAACCCCGAATTGCATTAAAAAAAAAAAAAAGAATAGAATAGAATCATCTGTCAAACCGAGAAAATTTTACGCTTAATATAAGATTTTAAACATTAATCTGTATGAATTTGAATTCGAAGCAGAAGTACGTGGGATCAAAATAATGATTAAATCAAATGTCGCACTGTACATAATATATATTCCGAGAGCGAGAGACAGGTAACAGTCGAGTAACTTAATGTTACACTCATTTACAAACCAAATCCGAAACTTCTCCTCTACTCCAAAACTCAATCTCCTCTCTAATGCCACAATAATAATAATAATAATAATAAAAAGGAACGCGCAAACACCAACCGAATAATAAGAAAAGCCGACCGCAGCAGCAAAGGATGGGAAGAGGAGGAAGATTCCGAATCAATAGACCCCCCTTTAGAACGCTCGAGGAACGTTGTGAGGCGGGGCACGAGCGTCCGAACCCGGAGACACCGAGACACGTGACCCTCCCCCCTTTAATCGTCCGAACGTGTCTTGCGTCAAAGCAGGGGCACTGGCGAGCTCCCCAGGGGCGCCGACACCTTTTTAGGTTCGTTTTCGCGTCGGGTTTCCTTCTCTGCCCCCCCCCCCTCTCTTTTTTTTTTTTTTTGTTCCGTAACTTTTTTCTACCTTCTCTGGTGAGCTTGTCTTATGTTTCTATCTAAGCTATTTATCTGATATTCTATGGGAAGAAACCGGAAATTCGCTGTCGTGTGTATGCCTCCGCGTTTTCTTTTTCCGCTTGTTGTAGGAGCTTGATGGTTTCGGATTTGAAAAGAGAGAAGAGAAACTCCGTTTTTTTTGTGAATGTATGGTTTTCAAAGTTAGTTCTGTAATTATAAATGGTTGCGATGATGTCCTATCTCCTTCAACTTACCGAATACTTAGGCTTTTCTCATGCATGAGGCGTTTAGAATCAAAGCCAGCTCAATCTAAAAATTTTACAGGACAGAACACAAAAAATAAAATTTCCCGTTCTATCAGCCCTATTAAAAAAAATTTTTTTTTTGTTTTGAATAATATTCGATGTGCAACATCACTTTTGTACTTTTTTTAAAATGAGCAGTATTGTAAAATTACTTGCAGATAGAAAAAAAATGGAATGAGCTGGTTTTGAAACAAATCATCCTTTTCGAGGAAAAAAAAAAATCCCTCAAATTTTAATTAAATGCACGGGCTATTTAAATTTCATACTATGCCAGTGCAACAAAAAAAAGGTGAGCTAACTAAGCTATTTATTATAATAATGTTGTTGATGTTACTCTTATGTTTTTATTGTGGTCAAATGTTAAAATCATGAAATAAACTGGTTTTGAAATGGAACGGATTTTTGGAAACCGTTTTCGACCTGATTGGAGGAGGTTTCTTTCCAAATTGCTTTGTGACGTGATAGTACAGACATAGAAGTTGCAAATTAGAAAAGAAAATCACTTTAAAAAATTAGCTTATTTTATTCTAAACTCTTCATATATTCAGAGATATATGTATTACATATGAAAGGGCAAGTGGATAAAGGTGATATGTGACAATTTTGGAAAAACATATTTTTTACCATGGTTAAAGGTGATAAGGTATTAAATTTTTTTTTAAAGTTTTTTCTAGAAATTAAAAAAATTATATATCAGCTTTATACATATCACCTTTATTCTCTTGCCCCTTCAATTGTGTTTGTGGGTTAACACAATTGAACACACACTAGTTTGAATTTGTGTAAATCGGCGAAATTCAAAAGTCACATATCACCTTTATCCACTTGCCCCTCCATATGTCCTCACATGGTCAGTGGTGGTTCATTACTTTTCTGATTTTAAAATGGTACTTTGTCTGAACTTAAAGTAGCAGAGACTAATATTTTTCAATGGAAAAGAGCGAAAACTTGGCAAGAGTAATCGTTATAAAAACGAACCCAGCACAAAATGTATTCATTAGTATTAAAAACCAATGACTTTACATACCAGATTTCTTCATTACAACACGTTCATGTAATTAATTGCACCAAAAGTTTATGTTGCCAAGACAAAATTAAAATTCTACTCCTCACAGAAATCGCAAACTAAAATGAATAAATGTCAATGCGTTGAAAAATTCGAAGTTTTTAAAGCTAAGTCTGTATAAAAAATGAAATGAAAAATACTACACATTACATATTGACTCATTATTCTAGAAACAATATTTAAAAACCAGCACTTTTTCAAATAGCAGAAAATTTTACTGTCAACGTAGTAACGCAAATAAAGGTTAGTAAAAGGTTCGTTGAGATTTGTACTCACAACCTACGAAAATGTCCAAGAACCAAAAGCAAATAAATCGAAAAGTAGGTAATAGCATTCCCACAAATTCCGTGTTTAAACAATGCTGTTTGCGAATCGAATTAAAAGATAATATTGCTTTAAAAACATTTTCGACCTTCTTGAGTAAGTTGATCTCAATTAACTTTTTAATTTTCCATTTTTTATCCCGATTTTATGTTCACATACAATACAAAGATTTACTTACTGCGATGTAATAATGACAAACCGCATATCAACCGAAAAAGTTACCGATCAAATTCTTCCGCTATCAGCCACAATCATAATTTTAAAATAAATAAGTTAATTAATTAATAATAATAATTAATTAAACTCGAACTTCAAAAACCATTTTTGTTTCTTTAAATTTTCGAAACACAACTTAATGTCTTTGCTTCTAAAATATTCGAATCTTCAAAAATCAGCCTCACCAAAATTACCCCAAGGGTTCTCCAGCTTTGAATTGAACTCTCTTCTGGTGATATCGAGACTATTACATCGAAAACGACAACTAATTGAATTCGAAACATTCATTCCTCGCCAATCGAAATAATGGAAACCTCTGATTGGACGAGAAAAAGTTCCCAACCTTAAAAGCAGAGGCACCGAAATGCTGCAAAAATGATGCACCTTAACAATTGAAGCGACCACTATTTACGAAAATCGACCCACGAATCACTATTCACATCTATTCATATATTCACGCCAAAAATTCAGATCAGTTCTACAAATATCATATCTTTTCTATATTCCGCCATCCATATCTAGAAAACATTAGAGAAAAGATTAGAAAAATGGCGAGGAATTCGATTTAAATTATAACTCCAAAACGAGTGTCGGTTATTTAAGCTTATTAACTTGTGCGCTGTGTATCATTTTCGAATTTCAGTAGCATCCATTGAAAAATAGCACAAAAGCGTTAATCAGCCGTTAACTCTGCGCTAAAAATAATAGATAACTTTTCGAAAGCTGCCGCTTCAAAGCGAGATGGAATTTATTTAATGGGAATATGTTCGAGGATATTTTCTATTCGAATGAATAAGTTCCGATTCGAATCAACAAAGGATAGTTCGCTAGTATGTGTACACAAGGTGGCTTTTATTTTGGAAGCACCCTTTTTTATCCCTGTGTTTTCCGATCGGGAGAGGCATATTTGATTGACAAAGAAAAATGCCAAAAATTAATCAACTTTTGATACGTTATTGTGTTCGAGGCGCAAGAATACACAAAAGCCGACCGGGAACTATTTTATTCCGCTGCTAAACAAAGCTGGCGCTAACGGAGATACCGGCACGAAAGTTGTGCACACATCTTTTGTTTGTTCTTCATAAGGGGTCCTCATTTGCAAGAGAATAAGCACTTATTTCAAAAGAAGACGAAAACTTCGTCTCGTCCGAGCCCCTGCTTTAAAAGAAGCTCTTCAGAAGCAGTGATAAAAATATTTGCATACAATGAGCGCTGGTGTAGAACTTGGAGCTTAAGCCTCGTAATTAAAACAAATTCATTCGAATACAGTTATAGTTACATCAGATCCAATTCGGCTTCGAAGCAAGCGATTTCGGAGTGACCTTTTGTAGAATCCTTTTTGTTCGGAGTGCAAAAACTATTTAACCTTTATCACGTGCATTGTTCGCGAGAAAAATTTTGAAAACCAACGAATTTAGCTATCATGCATTTAATTGTGCCTTTTGTGAAAATTATTCAGTAATTTTCATAGCCGATGCCAAGACATATACAAGAAAAATACAAATGGAAACTAGAAACGAAATCAGTAAATAATGTATAGATTTTGATAAAAGATTCCAAATTTGAAAATGTATAAAATTTCATGAACAGGAAGTACAAATGCTAATAAAAAATAAAGTTTTCCAGAATAACACGATACTCTAATTCGCATGATCAGATAAGTATATCAGTACTTAGGAACAATAATAACAAATGTCAAAAGTATCAGCTTGGCAAAAAGTGGTTGCACTTTTTTTTTCTGGATCTATCGCATTTTCACGCCTGAGCCCAGCGAATTTTTGCACGCTTCAAGAGATAATTGTCTGGCTACATATACATTAGAAATATACGCATATTTTAAATTATTTTAACTTTACCTGACTTACAAGTAACATTGCTTGTCTTAGTTTTGGATAAATATATTGACTGTTAAAGAAACAAAGATTATATAGGGTTTAAGTGAAAAGTGAATTTGACTCCTGAGCACATTCGGGGTTGCATAAGACTTTCAAAAGTGGGACGTAACAACTGATCCTCTACCAGTCATTGATTTCTTGCAAGTAAACAACTGGAGTTAATCTGACTTATGTCAAACCTTTAAAGAGGATA
This sequence comes from Uloborus plumipes, assembly GCA_038373865.1. Classification (NCBI taxonomy): domain Eukaryota; kingdom Metazoa; phylum Arthropoda; class Arachnida; order Araneae; family Uloboridae; genus Uloborus; species Uloborus plumipes. The sequence goes on along the minus strand of JAXGGA010002446.1, from coordinate 14,448 downwards.
AGAAATCACAACAAGTGAGTATGATTACTCCAACTTGATTCTAGGGAGCTGTATCACATTATTTGTTGCTGGGACCGAAAAGTTGACCACGTAATGGACACATTTGTCATAATTAACTAAGGTTAAAATATGACATTAAGGGCACTGCTCCACATCAGCGGAAAACGCGACCGAAACCGAAAATCCGGGTACTTTCCATAGGGACACCATTTAATCCATTTTACGTTTCGGCTTTATTTTTCTGCTTTACGTCAATATGGAGCAGGGCCCTAATTGTTCTTGCTCTAAGGTACACACATAGTTCCAGAAAACCCATCTGGAGCCCTAGATATTCTTTCTTCCTTTTTCCCAAAATTTTGTTCCTTTCTCTTTGAATATTTAACAGCAGTTAACAGAGATGAAACTGTCTAAGACTGCCTTTGACTATCATCAAAACTTATAATTCTTGAGATCATTGAGAAAAAAGAAGGGACGTTTTGGTTTCAAGTCTAAAAATTAGGGAAAAACATCTTTCAAACAATCCTTTTGATGCATTGGTTATAATTCATTTTTAAATAGTCTCATTTTCTGATTTTTAAACTAGTTTCAAAATTAAATTATCTAAAAGGGAAACATAGCTTTTGTTGAGAGTTAAATAATTTAACTGGGCACGTTCATTGTCTACCTTTTGCATTATCAGTTACACTATTTTTGGCTTGGGAACAGTTGGGCAAGAGCTTATACATTTCGATATCAACCGCCATAAAAAGTAAGAACTATAATTAACAGAAAAAGAAAGAAAGAAAATAAGCGGCAGAGATCGCGGCACAATAAACTACTTTTGCACTTTTCATTTTTTGTAAAAAAATATGAAACAAACAATAAACTTGAAAAAAAATTCCAAGCTTTCTTAAAACCTTGTTTGTCACATCCATATATACATTTATAAAGATATTTAATGCATTACGAACAATTATAATAATAATAATTGTCTGCAGTGAGTTTTTAAGGTTAAAATAATATAAACTGCACACACCATCATTTTTTTGCTGTTCTAATCTAAAGAACAATGTAGTGCAACATTTTCATAGAACAAAATTACTTAAATTTAATGGAGATCAAATGAAACTCAGTTAAAATCAACGAAAATTAAAATTTGTAATGGAGACATTCAAACATATATTTGAAAAAGACATCCTTAATTTTCTCAAAGACACATCTGGATCAAGAACGAAAAAAAAAACATCCTTGACATCAATAATGGCTTTATATATAGTGTCTGGAATTTGAAATTGATTTCCAGTTGATCTTTCCCTCGTAAGGCTTATGCGTACATGTCACCATATCACTTTTCAACAGCTAATCCTGCATGAAATGCATGATACACTATTTCTCATTTTGTTACAAGCACAAAACAAGCAAGTTTTACAAGCACATAATTACTAACTTTAATGCTTTCAGGTTTTATGTTTATTTTTAATGTTTTAGTATAGTATTTAGATGATTAAATTATTAAATGTTTTTAATTATTTTCAAAAGTCAACACTTTAAATTATATTTGTATGTGTACATTTAACTAAAGTAAATGAGCTATAAATTTATTTTGCACATTTCGTTACATCGCTTTATAGGCCACTGGCTAAGTAAAACAAATAACAATATTGAAATTATATTTATAGACTATAAGTATGCAAATGCCTTTTAAGAGCTTGAATACAGCAATATCTCGAATTTCTTTCTAGTTTAGTCTGAATTAAAAAAAAAAAACTCAAGGTGGAAGAATTATTTTAAGCAATTTAAAACTTTTCAAATCTGCTTAAAATGGCTAACTGTCTCACGTGTTTTTATTTATTTTATTTTTTTATGTTTTATGATAGTTGTCAACAAAGTGACACCCATGAGACTTTATATAAAAAAAAAAGTTGCAAATTAAGATGAAGATGGTACACTGTGACCCAGCATACTTTTCAACAAAAACGAAGATTACATGCACATGCACAAATATACGAATTCAAAATATATTGAAAAATTTTATTCGTGAAAAACGTTTACGAACTGTTATGTCTTTATCATAATGGGCAGTAAAAGTCGTCATAATTAAGATAGCGGAGAATCGAGCGGGTTGAGATAAATTGGAGAGAAAAAAAAGGCTTCCTTGGAAATTTCGCAGAAATGTCTTTAAAAGGGCCCAAAAGAAAATGACATTCTTCAGCGACAGCTGACGAGGCGAGGTGCCCGTTAATTCATTGATTAAGGGAATTCGCGAAGAGGAAGAAGAACAGCAAGAGTTGACTCGCTGCAGAGTTAGAGTCCGCGGTCATAATTACGTCATAAAAATAATGCGACGTTTGGGTAAACAAAGGCACGTCATTGGCTGAGCTGCTTAACCCGAGGCAACTTCGCGATAGGAATACATATTTGCCGAAAGAACCTTTTGAACCAATCAGTGACGCTTAAACAGATTTGAGACAGGGAACGTCGTGACAAAGAAAAGTACTAAAGAAAGGGGGAGCGTAATAGAGAAAAAAAGTAGACACATAGATATAATAAAGGAAGGAAGAAAAGATCGTCTGAAAGCAGCAGAACTCAACACAACTCCGTTCGCTAATGACTGGAGTTATTAGTTTAGCCAACAATGACATGGCCGCGAGGACAGAGAACGAGATAACTGACAAATTACCGGCAGTGCGCTTGCGCCGCGAAATCTATCCCACAATGCTACCCCCCCCCCCCTTTTCTCAAAGTCGCAAACTGACAAGCCGTCGCTGTTATCGCCAAGGTGTCGTTATATATAAGCGAAAAGTTCGTTTTGATGGCGTTACATTAAGGCAAACCATTTCTTCAAAAAAACGGGACCAGAAAATAAATAAAAGGTGAAAAAAAGACATAAATACATATACTCTCTCTTTTCGATGGAATGCTTTTCGATAGATAACGACTTAACCGAAATGACAAGGTTTTGTTGTGCCTGAGGATGCAGCTCATTACAGAAACTGCCTCCCCCGCTCGCCCCGACATCACCACCAAATTTTAATTAAAAACAAATCACCTTGAGGGGGTGATCGTCGCCGATCGAGTAGAGATCATAAACCCTTCAGCAAAATGCCCCCTAAATTTTTACCCAAACAAATCGGCTAACGATCCCCTTTTTTTTCTCCTCCTCTCTGCTATTATGATTGTAGCTCATTTATTTATCTTGCATGGCAACGTGTCTATAAGTTGACTCCATTTTAGTTGTTGCGTTAAGAAATTTGATAAGACACAATGACTTTCTATTCTTTTCCTTTTCTTTCCAGGGACGTTTATTTGAAATTTGAGGTGTACGGCTGCATCACTAATGGTGATTGCTTGCCGCTTTGAATGAGACGAACTGTTTGGGTGCGATTTAAAAGCAAACATTTTTTGGTGAATAAGTTAAATTTTGTAAAAGAAACTTTGCGCTTGCAAGACAAACAAATCTTCACAGAAAAAAATTTATTAGTCATAAAATTTAAAGTAAAGAAACAAATGTACAGTTGGTTGGAGAAGAGAAATGCCATTGAAATTCACTCTGATAAAAAGATAAAAATGGCAGAGAAAAAGAAATAACACCTAAAAATTGACAAGTTTTATTTTCTTATAACTGTTTTATTTTATAAATGTATAACTATCTTTTACAATAGAAAATGTCGTTTTAATTTTATTGATTTTGTTTATTTATTTATATTCCAGTTTTAAACACTAAAACTAAGAGTAGACTCTTACATTTTTCAGTATTTACACTATATAGGTTGTCCACAAATAATGACACACGCTGAGGAGGAAGGGGGTTCGTAAAATTGTGATAAGAGGGAGGGAAGAGATAACAAGAAGTGGGACATTTGAGATCACACATTTTGGTTGAAATAAAATTAGTATCAGTAGAATATGGTACTCTTGTTCAGACTTAGTTTTGTCATACAAGTGAAGCGTGCATAACTGAAAAGGCAATGAATATGGATGATAAAATTATAATTGAAGCAAAAATCAAAATAAAACAAGTTTTCACATGAATAAGGAGCAGAGAAAAGCACGTGGCAATCTTCGGTTGAATGAAAAGTAACTCGTGGGTAGCCAAAAACGATACTTTCTATCGTCGGTTGACCAGAAAGTAACTCGTGGGTTGAACTCATATAGCACAGCTTCCGAAGCAAGGAAGTGCTCCAAAATTACGAGATGTTATACCAGGATTGTTTGTTCACATTTTTTTTCTCTAAACCGAGCGTTACTTTAGAGAAGAAATTATCTCGGGTTCTGGCTCTCGGTTTGAAATAGCTTTATTAGGTAAATAGATTTTTTTAATATGGATGTTTTAGAGTAGAAGATTTCTTCGAGGCGTAACATAAGACTCGAAGAGATGCTTCAACTCAAAAACATCGTTAAAGAGCAGTAGAGAATACACTCAAATCGCAGATGCTGACTAAAATAATACTGTTCGTGCAATAACCAGCGGTATAGGAAAACAAATGGGGACATGCACTCATATAAATCCACTACATTGCAATCCTGTAGGGATGTAGGAATCCTGCATATGATGATTTTTAACTGCAAAAAGGATATGTGTCCTAGTAGTAGAGAATTTATATGTTTGGGAAGTAAAATAAATGAGTAAAACTATTGATATTACCCAATATCAACCCAAGTAGGGCAAAGTATTAATTTAAAAAAGTGAAAATGCATTTTAGAAAAAAAAAATAGAAAACGAAACAGCAGAAACAAGAGAAATTTCTAAACAATGTACAAACAAATTTTAAACAATATGTTTTCATTATATTTAACTATTTATTCAGATAAATATCAGTTCTTTCTTCTCACAGAAAAACCAAAACTAACTTCTTCACAAAGCCTGTGTACGCTTACATTGTTTCTACTGCTTGACAACTCTTTCAAAGTTCAACTCTTCTGAGCTCTATTGACCATACACATACATCAATACCCTTCCTTCCAAAAGTTTAAACCCCAACTGTTTAACCGCTCCCAGTAATAAATCGTCGATATCCCACTTAATCATGTTAAAATCACCCCACCCCCAGTTGCCGCAACACTTAAATCCTGACAACGGCAGAAGACCGAAATAATAATTGCGACCACCAAACAAATCAGCACAGTTCGGACCATCGTTTCTCGCACGCCCCCCCCCCTTTCGATCACGTGATCCGAAATCGAGATTATGATGATCAGGGAGTTTCGTCGTTATCAATCTCCTAATCACCAAAGCCTCTAATGCTCCGATCGTTATTGATTTCGTTCGGCGCGTCCTGACAAGATGCGACGGCCATTGTGGCACCCCCTCTTTTCTCGACGGGTGCTTTTGATTTGTGGGATATATTAGTTTGATGTATAGATGTTTCTGTGGACTCTCATAATTACAGGCGGTTGCGGTTCTGCTCGGCTGATTAACGATATTGGGGCGGAAATTCAGGGAATCGATTCAGGCGGGATTGATACTTTTCAGAAATCGGTACTCGGAAGAGTGCGCGTGTCAGTGGCAGGGCCCCGAATCGAAAGCATCGTCGATGATTTATCGATATCTGCCTGAGTGGACTGCAATCGGACGACGGAGTTATTGAATAGAACTATTTAAAATAGTAGGTGTGCCGATGAAGTCCGGCTCTCACACATGGTCAGTTCCCGGATCGCTTAGCGTCTTCGCCTCCGGACCTGAATGACGGCCAGGAGCAGAACAGGTGGGGACAAGCACCCCTCCGAGAGGAACATTTATCACCAGTATCTGGCAACGAATTAAAATTTATAACGGGAAGGACCATTCCAGAGGATTCGTGATGGAACGTTGTTAAAATATTGGTCATTTCAAATAAAGGATGGTCAGGCACACTGCGAAATCGATACCGCGCAACTGGACTGCACAAAATGAGGTACAGCATGCTCATTAAATGAATGTTTGAAGAAAAAAAAATCTCCACGTTTAAATGTGATTGCGGTAAACTCTACGTTTCTGTTTGCTCAGCAAGTTATTTAATTTAATTTTGACCAATAGACAAGTTAAAAAAAAGGATCATGCAAATCATTATTACCCCAGTTTTTTAACCTCCCCCAAGAGAGTAGAGAGGTTCAGTCGAGCACACTGCAAATAAATTTCTTTTGGCGTGGGTTGAGGGTTGCCAGGCTATTAGTACCTAATTTGAAATTCATGATAAAAGTACATCATTAGTTGAAATTAATGCAGATTGAAAATTTAAAACTGTAAAAAAAAAGCAAATCCAAGTGAAAAATTTAAGATACCGTATGAAATTAAGTATTGCAATATCATTACGATAGAGCTATCTGTATTTCGTGATAGACTTCTTTTACAGATAATTAAAAGAAGCGGCACCAAAAGATCATGACTGCTTACACCATCACCAACTTCCCTGTCAAAACGATCACATTTTGCCCATCCAACTGGAGGTTATCTACATCCAACAGCTTAAGTGGTTACAGAAACCAGAACTGATCAGAAATCGTGCGTAATATCTTCCAACCAACACAGTAAAATATGTGTTTACATTTAATTTCTTTACTACAAGGGAAATTCAAGGCATTTTGAAAGTTGATAAGTTACAGTTGCTTACTGACATAAGGTATTTTATTGAAAATTCCCTCTCACGAATGTCTGGTTACTTTTAGAGCGCACTTTAATTTGTATAAAGGTGAAACTCACTATTCGTCTAAAAGTGTAATCTACAGCAAATCGAAGATAACAAATCTGGTCAAGTCTTTTTTGAAAGTTTGACAACATCTCTCAGCCAAGGTGCGACATGCGCTAAATCGAAAATTGCTAGAAGAGTTTCATAAAGTAATGTGTGCCATCTTGTTTCTAAATAGAAAAATCAATTTAAAAAAAAAAAAAAAAAAAAAACAGAATAAAGAGAAAACACTTTCATCCTTCACCTGTTTTATTTAGAATAATAGCATTTTTTTCCTGCTAATTTCTGATACACTTCATTACACTTTAAGAATTACAAATGATTATATCTTTCAAATTGTTATTGGAAAAACAGTTAAAACACAAAATTTGCTTTTTGCATTTTTTTCCCAATCAAATGCATGCTTATTTACTTTTCCTAAATTAATTGTCACAAAATGTGAAATTTTAAAACGATTCGACAAAAATGGGTGACAAAATGAGTTTTTAAAATTAAATGTTACAAAAAGCCAGCTACGTAGCGCGTAAAAAACGTCTGCTGGCACAGTTGAGGTAGAGAGAAGTAAAGGGATGTATGTGGACTTTTTAAAGTTTTGAGTACAAGTGCTAAGTTTTAATCGGAGGTTTCATCGACAAGTTTTTCCGAATCTTGCTGTATAGCAACGCTTGCCACGATTGCTATTACCATCCTCCCCACTCCAAACATATAAGAGTTTCTTCTACCATTAGCAGTAGTGATCTCTGAATTTTTAATTTTGGCACTTACGCCCAGCACACCTCTAGGTACTTCAATTTAAATTGAACCAACTAGCACACATTTACTCAAGGACAAGAAAACTATTCTTTCCGGACTCACCGATGTTTGCATAACATATAATACTTACTAAAAGTGCAGAACTTTTACAGACGATAAGATTTTCTGTGCCAAAAAAGCAGATGGAAACTTTCGGAACCCCGTTTATTTCCCCTCCCCCTGTAATGCAAAAGAAAAACACGCAGTTTTCCCACAGATATGACACCCATAAATCTATCTCTCTTGTCCCAAAAGTTTTAAGAGCCAAACGAAAAAGAATCGAATGAAAAGAGTTTGGAAAAAAGATCCAGTTCAGAAGGGGGCAAAAGAATAACTGAAAGCCGTCGATATCTATATTTTATTCTATGCCAAACGTAAATCCGGGTCTTAAATTACCCCTCAATGGGCACAATGACACCTTTTCTCCTCCCCTATCAGAGATGAGGAGGGGCACATGTTCGGACGAGACATTTTTCGTGGGAGAATAGGAAAACAGCAGAAGAGCGTGTTTTCCGCGCTACCTGGTGGGCCATAAATCCTCAGCTCACTTTCAAACGTCACAAGAGGAAGAATGGACACAAATTTTTCCCTACGAAGTAGGGACAAAATCTTCGGCGTCAAAATTTTTGTTTTTCAAACATCGCTCAGTTTCTTCATATCCATTTCATCCTTGAAAGAAAAAATAAGTGATGAACTTAAAAGCAATTTAGTACAAGGGCATTTCTTTTACAGAAACAGGAGTGATTCTAGTGCAGTTACGAAGAAGTGAAACTTAAATCAACAGAAACATTTATTAATTCAACATTATTTTTTTAAAATGAATATAGCCATTTCTTTTGATAACTTGAAGACTTACAGTGAATGTATCAGCCTCATTGTATCCATGTTTTCTTTGTCACATTTGTGGGCGATTTCCCGCTCATTTTCTTATCTGGTTTACTTGACAGTGAAACGAAAAATGCGGAAGATTTGGAAGATTCATTGGGAGGTGATTTCAGCCTATAGAAACAAATCTCTTGTATTCCTTCGTTAAGACTCGCTCTACATTGAACTTGGTCCAATATGTGAAACGTAATTTAAAAAAAACCCTAAAAATATCATCATCTTATTTGAAGTCTATTTATTGATGATTTAGTTTCCTTGCATAGCAGGTAAGCCGTGAGTGTGCCTCATACTAAGAGGCACCCCCCAAAATCGAGACTCTCAATAAAGGAGGAAACATCCTAAAAACAGCACCCTAAAAATGAACAGTGGCGCAGTCTGTGCGAAGGTAACCCTGGGTAAGTTAATGTAGTGGTTTTAAATACCTACGTAGCACTTGAGATCAAGAGATTAATGATATTTAATGCATAACTTTCCCAGGCAAAAAGTGGGAAGTCATTATGGAATGGTATCTATATTTCTTATAGATTGTTTAGGAGCCATTTTACCAGCTTATGCTTGAAGTCGACAGATCAACAAGGTTTTATTATATAATTTTATACGGCATTCGAATATTCAGTTTATTCTCTCAGCTAGTATTTTCATCATGATTGTTACATGTCGTGATATTCAGATATAATTCTAAAAGCTTCATGTTGCTCACTTTTTTTTCATGTGACGACAGTTATGCTATCGTCATACACATTTTCCATTCACTTCGCACACGTAGTTTGGCACTTCCACGGAAAGGGAAAGAGATCTAAAATATCCCTACACGAAGGGAAAAAATCTAGGCCGTCTCATCACACCTGGCAGAAATCTTCGGACGGACAGACATACGACCACTCAGTTGACAAGTCGGAGGATCATAAGTCAGGTCGTACTTCTCTCTTCATGCATTATTCAGTCGAACACGGAAAAACGGCAGAACAGTACTTGAGGGGGTAGGGGGGGAGACATGGCAACGTTCGAAAAATGACTTTCGGACCTCTCCTCAGGAGATGAGGGCTCATATTTCTGTCACGATGGTAGCGGGGGCGGAAAATAACAGAAGTTGGTGCTATGTTCGTTAGAGTTTCATCAATGGAACTATTTTCTTTCTCTCTTTCTCTTTTTTTTTTTCTATTCAGCTTAAATTATATACTTAACAATAGGCGACTTTTAAAGAACAGCTTGACTGAATTCGCTACGTAAGAAATTAGCCAACTAAAGTTACAGTCATAGTTCTAGACAGGCAGTTAAAATAAATCCATTGTTATAGAATGAATAAAACGAATGACTCACAAAAGTTTTTTTCCCCACGAATTAATGTTTATTCATTTATTTCTTAATTTAAGTGCTATTTACTTTTAAGGGATTCGGAAGCATCACAAGAAAGATAATGGAATATTGAATTTGTATGAAGATTGATATCATTTCTATAATGTAACTCTTGAACAATAAGCAGTTATAAATATGCAGCTGGGGATTTGGCGTAAAAATTAAAGAAAGTATGACACACAATTTTAATCTGTTCTAATAGGTGAACTATTCTTACTAAATGATTTTTGACAACATACAAGTTTTTTAAATGATCAGCTACACTAAACATATAGGAATTCTTATGCGAAAAAATCTTGGCCGGAAGGAAAAAAGTCGAGATTTGTTTAAAGAAAATGACTTTTAAGCAAAGAAGATAGTAAAATAAACATGAAACCCTTTAGTCTGATGTTGTAGGACTGAAAAATTTACTATTTCTCAAGACCCAGTATTACCTGCCTAATGTGAGCTGGATGACCTCGCAATCAGATTGATATCAGTTAAATTATTCACGCTCTGAACTTGAAGTTTGAATGACAAACGAAACAGGAAATGGACGAAACCATATTTTCTTGTCGTGGGATATTTATTTACATTTATGTGAATGGAATAGCGAAAGAAAGTCTGCACTGGAGTTCAAAAAACTCTAAATGAGTCCAGGAGCTATTCAACATTAAGGGAAGGATGAAACAATGAATTAAGTTTTAGAATGCGTAGCAAAGTGGAAATAGTGGGGTATAGTGAAATGATAAACATTTTTAGTTTTCAGAGACACCTGTCTAGCAATATTTTAACTATGTTCTTAAACATATAGTTGATTCTAGTGAAAAAAATTAATAGCTCTAAAGATCTAGATATATAATACAAGTCGTTTTCAAAATTCGATACACATATTGAAATACTTTGCGGTTGTCAAAAATAATTTTTATAGTTATAAAATGGTCAAGTTTTGTAATTAACATTTGAAACATTGATTGAAATCTACTGATATTCTGTGCAGTACTTACTTTAATAATAGGAAAATTTTTATTTCAAATCTTTAATACATTTTGTCAAGAACAAGTGTAGCGTAAGAGAAACGGCTCATCTCCTTTACTCATTCATTCATTTATTTAATCACATACGTATTAATTAATTACAATTAATTTATTTGCATTTCCTCATTTATTATTTCACTTGTTTGTTTATTCAGTTAGGGCCCTGCTCCACATTGACGTAAAGCAGAAAAATAAAGCATAAACGTAAAATGGATTCAATAGTGTTCCTATGGAAAGTACTCGGATTTTCGGTTTCTGCCTTCGGTTTCGGTCGCGTTTTCTGCTGATGTGGAGCATGGCCTTTACTCTTTCACTCATTTATTAATTGATTCTTTGGTTGAGTGTTTAATTATAGATTCAGTTATCCATTCATTCGGTGCAAAATATTTTTATTTTTCACTTTACCCCATGCAGCATGGGGCAAAGGGGATCCCCAACTCAATTGTTTTTTTGCAGGTACAAATTTACTGCCCAAAAAGAAAATTAACATCTCAATGCAAGTTTTATTGCAAAATACATTGTTATTCATGCATAGTAAGTACCAGTTTTCTCATTTTGAAAAAGGTAAGCAATCTTGACTATATTTCACTTTATCCCATACACCCCTATATCAGCCTCGCTTGAGGAAACAAGCAAGTTTGATTGTACTGACCCAGCGTTAGATCACCAATCATTGGTGATCAGAGACGATTAAAAATAGTTTCGGATTCGGACCACTACAAAATAAAATTCTGTGATCAGGAAATAAAATAAAATTCCGGATCTTTACAATCACAATTATTTATTTATTTTATTTATTTATTTTATTTTTTTATTTGTTTCCTGCTATATACGGAATTCCAAAAGGTGCACTATAAAAAATGAATATTGTTTTTACAGTATAATACAGCTAATTTTATAGTAATAAACTGTTAAAAAATGCTAATTTTACTTTAATAAACTGTAAAATTACTAATTTTACAGTACTAAACTGTAAAATCGCTAATTTTACAGTAATAAACTATAAAAATGCTAATTTTACAGTATATTGCCGTGCATTTTACGGTTTTAAACTGGAACCTCTGCTGCCAGTATTATAGTGTTGTTTTTACGTTATAATACAGCTAAATTTTACGGCAATAAACTATAAAATTTCTAACTTTACGGTATTAAACTGTTAAATTGCTAGTTTTACAGTTTATTACTGCGCATTTTACAGTTTTTAATTGGAACCTCGGCTGCCAGTATTATACTGTAAAAACAACAGTTCATTTAATGCAGTGTACATGCTTAACATTAGGAAGTAGTTGGATTAAAAAAAAAAAAATCAGAACAAATGGAAGCAAGTTTAAAGTTTTGAAGTGACCAGAGTGTAGTAGTGGATTGGCATAAGCTTTTTATGCTCGAAGTCTAGGGCATAGATTCAAACCCGGCTCCAGTCAGTGGATTCCCAAGACGCAGAAAATCAACAGTGCTCAGTGTCGTATGATTATCCGGCATATAAAAGATCCCTTGGGTCTTCGTTTTGCCTTGAATACGCTTGGCAAAATCAAAATTCCCAGAGCAATTTTACATCGCAGAGAGCTCAAGTGCCTCCATCTGGCGAGGAAACGAGTCGTCCGAAAGAGATGCCACATGGAAGAATAAATGAGTGCTCTTGGATATTGAAAAAGGTCTGCCAACACTGAGAAACCAATACGCAGCCGTATTATAAAAACAAAACATCAATGTTTTCATTTCAGACATTGATTAATTTCAGAGATGGACCCAACTAGGCACAGCCAATAATTCGCTGAAATTTATCTCTTCGGATCTATCACCAGAGGAGCAATTGTCAGGACAGCCATAACTTTGAGCTTATCCGAGGAATGTTCCACGCAAAAACGACCAGCAGCATTGGCCATCCATTATTTCCCACCGGAAACGTCTGGAAGAGGCAGCAGTCTTTCTGTTTATAAACAGAGATGGGACGACGAAGCATAATGTCCGGGATCTTCCCACCCCACCCTTTAAACCCTTCATCCACCCTTTAAGAGATCACTCTCCCAGGCTGAGCGTATAAATTACTGCGCCACTAGGATCCGTATCTATAAGGACGGTCCGTACTTAAGAGAACGAGGCAGAAGGAGAGAGAGCGAATGACAGAATGGGACGAATAAAACTGAGAGAGAAGACACCGGATACGTGCCATAATTCAGCAGCAGAGAATGGCGGAAATAAATCTAGCTTCTGGGCAGGTCTTCATTAAGGGGACGCTGCAGTGGAAAAGAATATCAGAATTCGTCTTACACCGCTTCCTTTCTCTTTCTGAGGGGAGTGTACATCTGTGAGGTGATTGACATTTAAACCACCAATAGACTGGACCTTAAGGAGAAAATGGGGGGGACACTCGTCCCCACCGTGTCTTGTCACTTTAGGGGAGAAAGAACCCCTATTGTGAATAGCAATCAAAGAAGCTTTTGGCGAAAACCAGCCACCTCTCATTGTTGAATTGAAAGAAGAAAGGCATGTTGGCTCAATGTGGCGTTTTACGTTGTGGAATTCTTCCCTGTGATATTACACGCACCTATTAATGCTTGTACATTTCACATTAAAAAGATTAATTTTTTTAACAAATATTTGATTTTTCGGAAATATGTTTCCACGCAGATATTTTTTCCCTAGAAATCAACGAATGAATAAAAATTTGCGAATGATGAATTCATAAATTGATAAGGAGCGCCATATAAAATTATTCAGTCTTATTTCGTACGTAAAGCTGATTCATTTTTTTCATGAAGTTTTACTAAATAATGGAATTATTTCTGCATTATGATGACGGATGAGTTTAGAAAAGAAAAGCAAAATAAGTGACCAACATAATCGGACTAAATTTTAATGAAGTGACTATTAAATTCTATCAAATAAATAAATAAATAAGTAAATTGAAAGAAAAAAAAAGTTGATGAAAAATGATAATCCTACCAGTCATTTGCAACATAACATGTCAGATTTCAAGCTTACACAGGCACGGAATTAAAATCTTATAACTAAAAATGCCCTTTTTCTAAAGATCAAGATCGCCACTAGCCACTTGCGGAATAAATATAACAAATTGGCTACTAAAAATATTAGGATCATTTCCCAATTAGGGTCAGAAATAAGCGGTCGTTAGTCGCATTTTGAAATCACAAATTTTAATTTGTTACCTAGATTTCTAAAGCGAAGGGCCTGTTTATGCTTTTACTCAACCCGAAAATTCAGCCAATGACCAACAGACAAATTCAAACCGTTTTTTTTTTCTTTTAATAATTAGAAATCACATTATCAAGAACTTAATTTCCTTTAATGGAAAGAATAAAGCAACCTCTTCTTTGAACATAAAAATTAGTATTTGCAAACATAGTCTGTTGCTACATTTTAATGAATACCACTTGTAAAATTGGAGAAAAGGAAACATTAAAAAAATAATAATAAATAATGATAATAATGCTTCAACCATCAACTCTTGTTAAAATTTTAAAGCATGTGTACATAAATGAAAATGCAAAAGATATTTTGAAAATATTTATTACATGGAAAAGAAATTTTAGAAAAAATACTGCAACTGAAGTATAAACAGTAAATATATACACTTTTGCATAAATAAACCAGCTCTGTATATAAAGAGAAGTTAAGCTTCTATTTTTCCCCCTTAGCTACTTTTTTTAGTTAATATAAAGTTGAGTTGAAAAAGTCTAGTTAAAATTTCAAATGATATTTCTTTCTTCCTTTTTCATTTGATTTTTATTTTATAC
>JAXGGA010002445.1:0-122336 GCA_038373865.1 Uloborus plumipes | reverse complement strand
ACTAATTACTAAGCAATTTTTATTTGAACGAGTATCAAGATTATGAAAAGGAACATTGATTATATTTTAAATAAAACAGTTATACGTATAATATTCAACTAAGTTTCCATAAGAAAACTATTTGAAACAAATTAATCTGCCTTAAACTTCTTGTCCTGAAAAAATCCATTGCACCTTTCTTCCCCCTTTAAACAAGAAAAGATCGGCCTTTATTCTGACATAAAAGACAATTTACCAGGAGTTATTCTGAAAGGGGGCGGACTGATGGCTTACATAATCAGTGAAAGTGGATATAAGATCTGGACTGCACTAATGAATTAGGACCTGTTGCACTCAAAGCAATTAATGTATATTATACACACTGTATTTTATTTAGATAGATTTTTTAAAAATCCCTCGTTGCAAATTTTTATTTCGTGCTGTTCACAACACGATTGCTTCTTACACGTGTATATTTAACTCTGAAATACTACTTCTGCTTTCATTTTTACTTTTGTGGTGAAGTTAAAGATACATGGATTGGTTTCAGTTATAAATGGTTTAAATGGTTTTAACTATCAACTACCGTATATTGTGCGATACACCTTGAAACATTGCGAAGTATTCCGCAGTTCCGCAGTTTTACCGAATCACTATTTGTAAATTCGTCAAAATTGAAAAAAAAAAAAAAAAAAAGGACTGACACGGAGCCTATCTAAAATTGAGAAAGTCGTCGACAACAGCAAAGAAATCTAGATCGCGTGGCAAAGAAAGACAAAATATCCTTTCCTTCAATTTTGATTGAATATCATATTGTAGAACTTAATAACTGGGACTGTAACTATGTCTAAAGTGTCATTAACGAAGCGTTTGGAGCTAATATCGCAAGTCGATGTCTGAGCTTAGAAAGGTCCAAATATAAGTGAATGTAATAGACATTTCTGGTTTTTCTCGGGAGTCATCAAATTCACCCAACATTGTGAAGTACCAAGTGGTCAGAAGTGACAAAATCTAAATATTACAGGTGTCCGCCCATAACGTGACTCTTAATGTAATTACTCTTGTTCTCCGCAAGCGGAATTTAGGTTAAAAATACATATTTGTATGCACAACGGTTTTTTGTTTCTTACTTTAATTTCTTTTTTCTCCCCCCTCCTCTTGAGATTGGTCTTCCTTTTACAACAGCCCGCCCATTGGGAATTGAAGTAAAACACTGATGGAGTCACAACTGCACGTGAATATAAAAGGAAAAATATCTTCTCATCAAAATTACACACATAAAGTATTATTTCCACAGCTTGTTTTTTTTTTTCTTTTCTTTTTTTTCTTATGCAATCACGACTGCTTATTGCTTTCACTTGATAATAGATGATGCTCCTCTTATTATTTTTTCTAGGTTTTTAATGTAAACTCCCTCTGGTCCACTGCCCCACACGCGCACGCACAGGCACACACGCACATATACACACATGTACCCTTTTTGAACAATATAAGCGAATATTAGAAAAAAATTACAAAATTTCTAATCTTTAAACTTTAAGTAGATCTATTAACTGTATATTAAAATAAGCTGTTAATTTCTTAAAAAATAATTAATAAATATAATAATAAAAATTGCCTTAAATTACCATACAACATCAAAAAGCCCAAGTTAAAAAAATATATATTTATTTTTGTCGAAAAACTATTTACAAGTAAAATGACATAATGAATAGATTAATGAACAGAAAATACCTGTTATAAGTTACAATGTGAATTGCTCAGAATTTCTTCATAAAAAATACTAATAAATTGTGTTTTTAACATCATATGACAATATTATGAGATTTGAACTTGAAGTAACAGCCTAAACATTCAGAGCTACAAATTGACATATATTGACCGAAGCAGGCAGAAACAATTGCTGGGATTTAAAGCTGGGCTGCAAAAAACAGACAATTTCTATATTTGGTTAGGAGGCGCGATTTTGTTGAAAGAGAGAAAATTGAATTAAATTAAGCAGGATAAATATTAATACTAGAATTATTTTCCTCAGGTATCTCAACTCAATTCATTTTAGAAACTGAATATAAATTGTAACGAAAATTCAGACGTAAACTATGGCAAGATAGGAAAACTGAACCATTATGGAATGATGAACTAATTATCGTGAAGCTCAGAGCAAACAAAAAAGAAAAAAGTCACTTAGTCTTCACCATGACTGAGCCAATCAATGAGTATGAAATTCGACATAAAAATCTAGACCTGGAAGATAACAAAATGTTTTGTCCTTCACATTTTCTTCTTGTTGGCAAGAGAAAGGACGTCGACATTTGAAACTATGTATTCAAGCATTCGCTACACTGGTTGCTAAGCTAGTTGTTTACAGTCCAAACATAAAATAAAATGTGCTAAATCGTTAAATTGTAGAAGCAGCAGCGAAGTGTCATCTGGACAACATGGATGTCATGCAAACTGATTTCAAATGCTGCTATATAAAAAGCATTTTTCAAATCTTTGAAGGAATGCGTCTGCTTTCAAGTGCGGTAAAAAAAAAACATTAACAAGTACTGTCGTCCCCGCTTAATCGGGTAACGGATAAACGAATACCCCGCTTATACGAATAAAATACCTCGGAACCGATGCCATAGATGTAATGTTAAAGATCTCCGCTTAATCGAATACCCCATTTATACAAATAATATTTCTTGGAACCGACAGTATTCGTTTAAGCGGGGTCGATAGTACTAATAAAATAAAAATAATGGTATTAATAACAGAAAACCCAGCATCAACAACAATAATAATAATTATAATAACGAAAATGGATGATGAGGATAGTAATAATAATAATTACTAAAGTAATGTTAAAAATAACAGCAACAATAATAAAAATAATAATAATCTCAGCAGAAAAACCTGCAGCATAATAAATTTTACCGCTTCTTGAAAAGTCTTAAATGGAGTTGACTTGACTGAAAATAGCCTCCATACTGCAAAAAATAAGCTGTTGTTTTTTTATAGTACAATACTGGCTGTAGAGGTTTCAGATTAAAACTGTAAAAGCACAGTAATAAACTGTAAAACTAGCTATTTTGCAGTTTATCACTGCAAAACCAGCAATTTTACTTTTTATTAAAAAAAATTGTAAAAATTAGCAATATTATTAGGTTGGTGCGTATGAAATGTCGGATTCTCTTTACATGCGGACGTTTGTCTCCCTGTTTTCGTTATACTTTTGTCTTTGGCATAACCTCATTCATAGTCGTATTGTCCATTACCAGAGACTCATTTCAGCAAAATAGGTTTTCTCGAAGGTCTTCCCTTTTGTTATTCCTTTTGAGTTTATTGCCGATATGAATTCTGCCGACACACAAAACAATTGCGAAACTGAACGAACTGGAACATGAAGTTTTGCAGCATCCACCATATTCACCGGATCTCTCGCCGACCGATTTTCATTTTTTCAAGCATTTAGAGCTGTTTTTAAGGGGCAAACACTATGAAAATGAAAACAGTCTAAAAAACTCGATATTAGAGTTTATTAATTCTAAAGACCAAAAGTTTTTTAAGACAGGCATCTACGCTTTAAAATCTCGCTGGGAGAAGTGTATTGAAGCGAATGGAGCATACTTTGATTGAATAAACAGCTTTTGAAGAAAGATATGCAGTTTTATACAATCACTTAAGAATCCGACATTTCATACGCACCAACCTAATACCTTAAAATTAGCTGTATTATACTGTAAAAACAACAGTATAATACTAGAAGCAGAGGTTCCATTTTAAAACTAAAACGCATAGTAATAAACTGTGAAACTAGCAATTTTAGTTTATTATTGTAAACTAGCAATTTTATAGTTTATTACTATAAAATTAGCTGTATTATACTGTAAAAACAACATTCATTTTTTACCATGTTTGAAAGAGAAAACTACCAGAGGCGTAGCAAGGATTTTTTAAGGTCCCTGAATCTTTCGCTTTTACTCATATCGCTAATTTATATGTGAGTTAATATCCATATAAGAACTGCATTATCCAGACCATCTAACCCTTAAGTAATTTCGGACTGCAAAAGTGCTTCGTGTAAAGTTAAAAATCGTCCAAATCTACTGAGAATTGCGATAGGTGCATAATTAACGTTGTGGGAAAAAAAATTGAGATAAGTATCCAAAAGGAAAAATAAATATGTTTAAAATTGTTTTGTTTTGAATGATTTTTTTATGAGTGCAAAACTTTGTAAACATCCCATGTTTGCGATTTTGAATGCTCTAGTTTTCCACTGAAATCCTCACCCTCTGTATCATAAACATTAAAAGGATCATCAATTCGAAAAATAGCATCAAAATCAAAATCCCAGAAATCAGATCATATCTTCCTAAAAAAAGCGACCGACATTCAATCCTTTCTTTCGTAGATCAAATAGCACGTGGTCTAGCTCTAGAGCTTAAGTTGAATGACCTCAGTAATTGATGCTTCGACAGTTGTAGGACAAAGGGAGGAGCAGCCATTTTGTGTTCCATTAATTTTCTTTAGCTCTGCCGGCAACAAAATCGCTTAATTTCCAGAATACGAAACAAAATGCTTGAATATTTGTCTATCATATTCCTTTCATAATTTTGAGGCATTTCATTCAAAATATGGAATTCGATAGAAAGATAAATTGATTCTCCTTGTACAGAAAGAAAATGCTGCTAGCAATTATGCTTTGAAATTAGAAGTGCTTTACTGAGTGTTTCAGATCGCATTGTAAAAAAGGAATGTTGTTTTTACAGTATAACCCAGTTAATTTTACAGTAATTTTACAGTTAAAAACTGTAAAACTGCAAATTTTACAGCAGTAAACTGTAAAATTGTTAGTTTACTGTAATAAACTGTGAAATTGCTTATTTGCAGAAATAAACTGTAAAATTGTTAGTTTACAGTAATAAACTAAATTGCTTGTTTCACAGTTTATTACTGTGCATTTTACAGCTTTAAACTGGAACCTCTGCTGCTAGTATTACACTCTTGTTTTTACAGTAATAAACTAAAATTGCTAGTTCGCAGTAATAAACTGTAAAATCGCTAGTTTTACAGTGTATGTTACAGTTTTAAACTGGAACCTCGGTTGCCAGTATCAAACTGTTGTTTTTACAGTATTGTACAGCTAATTGTATGGTAATAGAATGCAACATAGTAATTTTACAGTAATAAACTGCAAGACTGCTTGTTTTACAGAAATAAACTTTAAAATAGCTAGTTTTACAGTTTATTACTACGCTTTTTCCGTTTTAAAATGAAACCTCTGCTTTCAGTATTATACTGTAAAAACAGCAGCTTTTTTTCGCAGTGCATTAATCTTACTCATATATGTCGAAAGCCTACAAAACATGGTTGAAAAAAAAGTCTCATATCTAGAGTACTACAACACATTAAGCTAGATTTTTGACGTCAGAAGGAACAGATTGTTTTGATTTCTAATGCTTAAGTTATAATAATATTGATCAAAGAAAATTTTAAATCTAAGCAGGCAATGGATTGCGAATGATTAACGAAAATAGTTTAAATATACATCTTCCAAATGTTTATTTTATAATTGTCCTAGGTATTTATGCTCTTACCAATCTTTCACGTACAGTAGGGGAGACGGAGCACGTTGATATTTCTTTTTTTTCTTTTATTTTCTTTTTTTGGTTTTTAAATCATCAAAAAATTTAATGAATAATTTGATTTCCTACAATAAGTTTCACTCGACATTTCTCATTCTCCTAAATATTTTTTGAAAAAGTTCAGTACGTTAATTTTTTTCATAATTTTTTTAACGGAACCTTATAAGGACGACCAACGTGATCCATGGGCGGGGAACGTTGGTCCGCCTCAAGAGGACACGTTGGACCGCATTACTCAAACAACTTCTATTATAATTCTAGTGATAAATATTATTCAATATTGTGACTGACTAATTTTCTTTTGTGTGTAGAATGAAAACATAAAGTTTGAAGATCAATATAACATATTAAATTGGTTTTAATAAATGAATAATATACAAACAATTAGAATAAAGTTATAATTATTAAGATTTAAAGAAAAAGAAGTTTTTAAATTGCTTGGGGTAGGTTGGTCCGGTCCAAGGAACCTCGGAAAAGGTGTACGAACGTACACCAAGCTCTTGGTCTGAAAAAATACTGTTATAATGTTTTGTCTTTATAACTGAAAATAATAAAACTGCCAATAAAAATGAACTAAAAGAAGAGAGGAATACAATTTAGTTACTGCAATCTTGATGAAAACAGTTTAAAAAAAGGAAAGTTTCAGATTTCTGAAAATTACTCAGCACTGCTGAAATAACTCTGAAATTTGTTTAAAACAACTGTACCATTTGCAGGACCACAGGTGCTATTTGTTGGTCATAAATTAAAACGAAAAATATCAACAACATTAAAATAACTGAAGCTGGCCCAACGAGAATCGTGATCTGACGAGCCTTGTCCCCTCCTACTTCTTCTTGTCATCACCATGCATAAATACAAGCTAACTAATGCGTAAAAACACTGAGTTTTTGCATAGTAGTCTTGATTTTTTTTCCATTTTGGGAGCATTCACTTTAAAGCATATTTGCGACTCCTTCCCCATCTCTCTTTCTCCTTATAACTGCAATACACAAATAATGTGAATGAATTCATTAAATAAAAAAAGTTTTTTTCAGTGCAAAATTAAGTAGTCAGTAATTGTTGTCGAAAGGATAAAACAGTTTCTCAGGGTTGGAGAACTAAGTCTATATCATGGTTTAGTCAAGCTTTTAACTGCGATTAATGGATTAGTTCTCAAAAACTTGGCAAGTTAGAGATTGAGTTAAGGAAAAAAGACGCACTTTTTAAGAAGCTTTAGTTTGATTTTCGAAGTTAAAATAAGTTTTCTTCACACAAAAGTAGAAAGTAGGAGGGCATAGAGGAGAAAGCTTTGACTACGCCATTTTAGTAGAGCTAATTTTAGAAGGTTTTTATTTCATTTTGGGTGTTTCGCTCTTTTGAGGGAAAGCTCCCCAGTGAGGTCACGCCCTCAGGGGTGATTAATTTAATTTAAAATCATAATAAAACTAAAGCTTGATTGTGCTAAGTTACTCCACAGAATTTGTGGTGAAATAATATCATTACGTTATAAGCAAGCATTTCTCATTTCAATTAATCCCCCATTTAAATTATTTTAGAAATCTGTTAGAAGTAAAACGCAATGGTTTTAAAAAGAATTTCAAAACCCCGAATACGCGAAATCAAATTTTTTATCTGATAACTCAGTGAAGGAAAACCCTTTATATTTGCAGAAGCCAGCAAATAACCGCTGCCAAAGTTATCGCATATATGTAGATGGAAAATGAAATAACTAGGTCAATTTATATAGATTTTTATGATCTATTTTCACCCAAAACGTGTCCATTCTGCCAGCGGGCAAATTCTCATCCAAACACAGCCGTGGTCTTTTCACAAAACTATTGATCTGTTGGTAAAAATTTCCATCTACAAAATCCCAATCGAAATTCTTATTAGCAGAATCGTAACTTTAACTAGTTACGAAATATCACCATCGATACTTCCCGTGACGTCAGGAAATGGGCGGGGCAGCGATTGACTGTGTGTACATTTAGAAGCAACCTGTTGCCCCGGCAACGTAGTGGAAGTCTCAACAAGCAGTTAACGGGTCAAAAACTCTCCCGCTAATCCCTCGGAATAAATCGCTTTTATTTTACGCGGAACAATATGAATTGTTTTAAAATATGGAGAATGCTGTTAGAATGCATAATTGAATGAGAAGTGTTTATTTTCGTATCCGATGTATTCACGTTTAGAATAATACCGGCTAGTTTTACTTCTTACCCAAGAGCACGTGCTTCTTCTCTCTATTTAGCTTCTTATATCGTTTGGAGAAATTCCAAATTCTTTTCTTAGCTGGTTTCTGCTCGAGAAAAACGTGGTTGCCAAATTGTTAGACATTTTTGAGAATGCTTTTGTGACGAACATTAGACATAATTTCTCATCTCCAAGATGGTTCTATTCAGAAATCTTAGGGTAAGTAATGCTAGATGCTTTTATTTACATCATAATAATTGTGTAATATTTCCTGCTTTTTAGGAATATATGTATAAATTTACATAAAGTAGCTAAATTTTTCAGTGAAATCCGTCCCCTAAAACGGATTGCACTTTCAAAAAATATCGTTGTTTTGATAATTCTTTTTTAACTACACACAGAAAAGTAATTATAAGTTACTCTCTTTATCATTTGTATTTTGTTAACTTTAAATTTCACGAAACACATAGCGCAAAATGTCTCAAAATTCTCACACGCTTTATCTGAAAGTACTCAACATTTTAACAGCGTAATCTTCTTTTAATATGTATATTTTAAGAATGAAATTTTTAAAGTTTTCATTTTTTTGTTTGAAACAGAGTTAAATAACACACGCTTAACATAAGTAAAAACTAAAATTTCAGTTGTTCTGAAAATATATGATCTTTGGCTGCATTTAATTTCTAAATTTAAACGAAATTTTCCTAAAACCGTTTTCTGTTTTTATTATTTTCAATTCATAAACTTTTAACTTTAAATTTTACATAATTTAAAAAAAATGAAGAAAACTTTACTTCAAGATTCTTAAATGATCCATTTACAAACATTATGTCAATGTGCAGATTCCAATTTGAATTCTGTAGTTGTGTACATTAATGCAGCTAAAAGAGTATACATATTTTTGGGAAAACTTTCTGCGTTAGTATTGACCAATATGTGCATAATTTAAGGCAAAATCAAAAATTGTGCCGTTCTGAAAACCCATATTTTTTCTCAATACTTAATTTTCAATTTCTGAATAAGTAACTGCAATTGATTTTTCTTACAGTTAATACTTTCAGCAATTTAAACAATATTGCTTTTATCTAGCATAAATAAATTTAAAATTATATGACAGTAAGGGCCATGCTCCACATCAGCGTAAAACGCGACCGCAACTGAAGGCAGAAACCGAAAATCCGGGTACTTTCCATAGGAACACCATTGAATCCATTTTACGCTTCTGCCTAATTTTTCTGCTTTACGTCGATGTGGAGCATGGCCCTAACATTCTTTTTTTGCCAAAACGTTGAATTATTCGGTGTCAAGCCGCTGTAAAAAACTCAAGAAATATTTTTAAATAGATTATTATATTAGCTGCAGTATTTTAAAAAGTATTTTCATATTTTAAAAACCTCTTTCCGTGTTAATGCAATTCAATTTAATCACTTTAAAAGCTCTGAGATCTTCAGTTAAGTCAAGAAAGTGTTCTGAAACTTGTTACAATATGTTAGATCACTCATGAACGTAATCTCATTGCATCCAATAAAAAAATTTATTTGAAACTATTTGATTAATTAATCAACGTACTGCAACTACTTGTATGAATATAGTTCTTGCAAGGAATAGCTGTTTTCTTTCTTGGTGTCAAAACCATAATCGTTCTAAGTTACACTTCATAAGCTCAGCCCAATTATATTGGCCTGGCCACTCAGAGGTTTAAAAGAAAATATTTTTATAGGTTCAAGGCGCCGTCTACAAACCAGCATCAAAATGCCAAGCTCATTTTTTCATGCTATCTAATGTACGCAATTTTTAGCTTGGGTAAAGAGTAATTTTAACATCTAAATAAAATAAAATTTAACTTTTCTATTTTTGTATTTAACCCTACACTGCATGGTGTTGCCAATTGGCTACATGGACAATTTGTCCTCCTTATGAATAGCAGAATGTAGTCATAAGGCAACTCAATGCATAAAAAGCAAGTATTGGGTATATTTAAAGCAATTATCACCATTTATCCTCCATAAATGGCAGCACTGGTCTGTTACATGCTCTTAAATGAATCCATATGGATAGCTTTTAAAATCACTCAAACTACCATGTTTTGAAATTTTTTTTTACAATGAAATATTTTTCTTCGTCTTTAAAAAAAAAAACATGAATAAAATAAACATTTATCTTTCGTTTAAGATGCGTTTTACATCAAAATAATTATTTGGAAAAAATCTAGGACATAATACACGTCTGTAGCCATTTGGCAACATTATGCAGTAAGCATCCAGAGAACACTTCGATTCATCTCTATAGTTCATGAAGTATGTGTTTTGTTTATGTTTCGCGCTAGCTTCTTTCTCTTTTTGGAAGGTATAATATAATCATGCGGACCCAAAAGTGGTACTTTCGGCTGTTCTACCGTTTATAAGACCTCGCAATTATCAATGCTTAGTTGATGTTCAACAGAGTGAACAAACAAAAAATCAATAGGGAAAAGCCTTTAAAACGTGTTCATTTTAGATTTCAGTTAGCACAAACGTTGTGCTTACACGGACAAGTAATGTCATTAATAATTTTAAAATATAGTTTTGAAAAAAAACTAAAAAATACGCTTTTACATTGGAATGCGCTGTGATCATCACGGGTTTCCCTCTGATTTTCAAAACTACTGAATATCCGCACTTAAGTTTACATGTACTTATAATACATCAATATGCAATACAGTTTAGCCTTTAGTATTAAAAATAATATTAAATATATTACTTTTATATTTGCAAAGAACGTAAATTTTATCTTTTATTCAGAATTACATACATACATATATACAAACAAACCCACATGTGAAATTAATAAAAGCGTATTAAAAAGAGACCATTAGCTACAGAGGAACTAGAGTTACAAACCGAAAAAAAAAAAGAGAAAAGAAAGAAAGCTTGCGCGAGAGAGCCTCCAAAAGACATCAGATTTGACAGAATTGATCATCGGAAAGTACAAGTACATATAAAAAATAATGTAAAATGCAAAAATGTAAAGGATTACAAGAGTATAGCGCACCAAATGTTCAATTCCTCTATTTTTTTACAAAAAAGAACTAATTTCAAGACTATCCTTTACAATCATTTTTATCTGTTAATGCATGGTGTAGCCATTTGGCAACAAAACTATTTTTAATTAGAAAGGGGTGAAAATTTAGAGTTAAATTTTTTTAAATATTTTTCCATGTTTTCTTATTACATTGACAAACACATATATTTTTTTCTACGAAAAATAAAAAATCATGCAGTGTAGGGTTAAAACCCCTATAAACAAGAAAGGGGATCATAAGCTTGACGTGTTAGTGTATCTGTGCATCAATCGATCTGTTTATCTGTCTGTGGCACTCTAGCGTCTAAACGGATGGACCGATTTTGAATTTTCTGTCATTTTTTGTGCGAAAGAAGAATTGATCGACAGTGTTCTTAGCTAGGTTGCGTCTTCGGATAACATTAATTAAGGAAGACACTGAAAAAAACTTTTAAAGCGTTTTTCGACATTTTTGAAGTGAAGACGTACTTGAAAATTTAAAACAATAATGCCAAAAGGAAGGAAAAAAAATGCGTCTGATACAATGTGTTTGAAACTTCCATGTTTATAGACTTGAATTTTAACCTTTTTTATAGCAAATACGGCTAAGCCTTTATTTACGCGATTGGAAACAGATGTCATTGTTGGCCGACAAGGACAGTTTCTATTTGTTAACAATTAAAATACCTGTAATTAATTTTAGTATCAGGATTTTCAATTTTCCCCCTTTGTTCTGTTTTTGCGACTAACAAACTTACTAGTTTGCATTCGTTTACCTTTTAATTGTTTACCATGTCCTCCCGAAAACAATTAAATATATTGAAGTTTATAATGCTTTCTTACCAGTAAATTTCTTTTTAATATGAGGTCAGCAATTAGGGTCGGAGCTTTTTAAATTTTTATTTTAGTCTTAATATTTGTGTTATTAAGGAGATATATTGATATTTATTCAAGGTCATTTTCTGAAACTCCTCTCCTCCCCCGATATCCTGTTTATATTTCTTTTTATAATTGAATTATACATTTTATTTATTTTTTTTAATTGGTTGCCGGACAGGAAAGTATTGATTTCCATGAAATGACTTTCTACGGATCTTATGATTTTCATTCGCTGTCAACAGCAGAATATATTTTTTTAATTTTCTTAAACTTAAGTGGTGAAAATGTAATGATAATAATAATAGTAATAATAACAATAATAATAATAATAATAAATGAATACATTTTTAAAAACCTATAAAAAAGTGAAAAACACAAGAATGTTCATTTTATGAATTTTTTTCCCATTTATATGTATTTACATGCACTTACATCCAAAAGAACCATCAATATACAATTGCATATTCATACATGCATTTGCGTATAATCCAAGTTCTACTTATGAGGTTCAAAAATAAAATAGCTATAACTTCTACAATAACTTCTTTCTGTAGCAAAAAAAGAGATGACTGGAAAATGCTGTGTTTGTCTCAAGGTAGACTCGTTCATTTACTGGATTGCTGCATTATATTTTCTCTCGTTTAATCCTCCGAGGAAAAATGAAACAAAAACATCAAAGCTTTACAATAACTTAATAAAAACTGTATATCAATTAAAAATTTCCCGATTAATCTGCAGAATTCGGTAATCAGCAATATTACAGATTATTTATAATTGATCAATTTTGAAATTATTATTTAAACGGAAACTACTTTGTGAACAAAATTACTTTAATTATGCCCAGAACAGGAAACGAATACAAAATGAACTTGTAAACTTTAAACTAAATTTATTTTCCCTTACGAACAGGAAACGAATACAAAATGAACTTGTAAACTTTAAACTAAATTTATTTTCCCTTACGAACAGGAAACGAATACAAAATGAACTTGTAAACTTTAAACTAAATTTATTTTCCCTTGCTTCCTTTTTTGAGCAAAGACAAATTGATATGTGTTTTTTTTTCGACCTTAAACGTCTTGTAGTCTGTCTATCAAATTGGCAGTCTGCCAATGTCTCCTCCAATTTGCCTTCTGCAAGGGGTCCATGCAGGACATGATGGCACTGCGAGATGGAGTATGCAACAGAATGCCTTTCGCTGCACCACCTTGTAGGAAATGGAGGGAATAAAACACACACACACGATCGTTTACACACGCACACTGCAAAAAACGAACTGCTATTTTTACAGTATAACACTGGCAGCAGAGGTTCCAATTCAAAATCGTAAAATGCACACTAATAAACTATAAAACTAACAATTTTACAGTTTCTTAGTGTAAACTTTACAATTTCACAGTTTATTGTCGTAAAATTTAGCTGTATTACACAGTAAAAACAGCAATTTAGCACTGGCAGCGGAGCTTCCAGTTTAAAACTGTAAAATGCACAGTAATAAACTGTAAAATTAGCAATTTTACAGTTTATTGCTGTAAAACTAGCAATTTTACAGTTTATTGCTGTAAAACTAGCAATTTTAGTTTAGTACTGTAAAGTTAGCAATTTTACAGTTTAGCACAACAAAATTAGCAATTTTTATAGTTTATTACTGTAAAATTAGCTATATTATACTGTAAAAACAACATTCATTTTTTACTGTGCACACGAATACCCTACACACACCCTTATCGCAATTTGCCATTGCGAAAAACATAACTTAAATTTGAGGTGCCGAAATTCAAATAATTATTTGTTTTTCTTATACTTATGTACCTATAGTTTTATTTATTTTTTTCTTAAACAAAAAAGTAGGTGGTTCTCAAACGGTTATCATACATGTCTCCTCACCTCTTATCAAACTACTTCTCCAATTATAAAAAAATATAAGAAAAAAATCCGTTTTGTGTTCACTGTTTCTATACATAACTACAATATACATTTTTCAGTATGTTTTAAAATGTACTACTGTTTCATTCAACAAAAATTTTATTATTGGTGAATGTATTTCGATCTTATAAAATATGCTTTCAATTTTATTTTATCAAAAATAGATGACTGAAGCAATGTTATCTTTTTTTAATTAATATTACTACACTACATATGCACATACATATAGAGTTCCAACATGTTTCACGTGATAATATTTTTTCTAGCAATCTAACTTTCGCATGCTGCTTTAACATTGCCATTTAATTTTCATAGAGAATAAACGTTCTGGATTTAGTAACTAATATTAATAAAAAATGGTTACTAAGTTGAAAGTTTCTACTGATCAAGGGCAAAACTATCTGAGTATTTGAGTTTTCGTTAATAGTAAGCAGAATGCAATATTTTTAACGACAATAATAATTTTAAAAAAATGGCCTACAGAATTTAAATTACAGCTTTAAGTATTTGTGAAAAAAAACCATGAAAGTAAACAAAAATAAATAATCTATCACAAGTCTTCTTGTTGTTGTTAAAATAAAAGGTTCTTCAACTTAAACAAGTGTGCTACTTCTACAAATATTCAGCTTACGTCAGATCTTTGACCAAATTTGGCACAGGGAGCCAATTTAAAACTGTAAAGGTCACAGTAATAAACTATAAAACTAGCAAGTATTATTGCCGTAAAAGTTAGCTGTATTATACTATAAAAAGAACCGTACAATACTGGCAGCAGAGATTACAGTTTAAAGCTGTAAAATGCACGGTAATAAACGGTAAATCTACCAATTTAAAGTTTGTTGCTGTAAAATTAGCACTTTTACAGTTTATTGCCGTAAAATTAAAAATTTTAGTTTATTACTGTAAACTTAGTAGTTTTTACAGTTTATTACTACAAAATTAGTTGTATTATACTGTAAAAATAACATTCATTTTTCACAGTGTAGTATTCTTTATAGAATACTATTCTCCTTTAATTTGTTCCTAGTGTTTTTGCATGCGAAAACAAAATATAGTTAACATTTTTTCAAACAGTTTTTCTATTTTCACTCGTTTTGTCACCGGTGATCCAAAGTTAACCGGTTGCTTTATTTGAACATAACCATGTATTGTGCTTAAAATTTAATACAGTTTTTCGCAGTGAACTTTGCTTATAAGTAAAACTGACTATGTACAGGTACACACATAACACCAGTGGTCAGCAACCTCAATTGACAGAAGATCTACTTTCCAAGTTTAGAATGATCACGATATCGCCTGTCGTAAGGGGGGGGGGTCGTGATGCATCACGCTACACTAAAAAATGAATGTTGTTTTTACAGCGTAATTTTATAGTAATAAACTGTAAAAATTACTAATTTTACAATAATAAACTAAAATTGCTAAATTTACACCTCTAAATTACATAATTGCTAATTTTACAGTAATAAACTAAAATTGCTAGTTTTACAGTTTAATACGGTGCATTTTACAGTTTTAAACAGGAATCTCTGCTCCCAGTATTATACTGTTTTTTTTTACATTATAATACAGCTAAATTTTACTATAATAAGCAGTAAAATTGCTTACTTTATCGTAAGAAACTGTAAAGTTGCTAGTTTTACAGTTTATTATTGCTCATTTTGCAGTTTTAAATTGGAACCTCGGCTGCCAGAATTATACTGTAAAAACAACAGGTCATTTTTTGCAGTGCAGAGACTTAAACGGACGTGTTGCATGCACGGTTTAGTTGAAACTGTTTTCCCCTTGGTTATCTCTTAAAAAAGCGCATTGTTTGTTTCAAAATTGATAAAATATAGATTATAAAAAGTGCAGTGTTTATAAAAAGTTTGGAAATGTTTCAAATTACTTTTGATTTAGACGTTAAACCTAGTTTTGTTCCAGTCTACTTACTTTTCAAAAAACAAGATTCAAAATATTGCCGCTATCGACTTAAAATGGAATCGGGATCGACTTGTCTATCGCAATTGACGGGCTGCCTACCGCTGAATTACATTTTGTTACTTATCTTGACAAAGTATCGTAAAATTTGAGTACAGAGTGAAAGTTTATACCAAACGCTCTAAATACTACCCCTTTACGTGCACCACGTTTATCACTCATGCATGATAGAAGAATCACTTAATTACGTAACCTGCTTTCATATTCTTATGTGAAAATAAGCGGAGCAATGTTGAGGAATATAAAAGGGGGAAAAGAATGTGATTAAGCACTCCACTTGA
The DNA here is from genome assembly GCA_038373865.1 of Uloborus plumipes. Lineage (NCBI taxonomy): Eukaryota > Metazoa > Arthropoda > Arachnida > Araneae > Uloboridae > Uloborus > Uloborus plumipes. The sequence continues at coordinate 106,447 of JAXGGA010002445.1, read as the reverse complement.
GCCCTATCTCCTATTTTCCGACGGAACTGCCTCCGATAAAAGACTTCTGGAAACATTTTATGGGAGAGACAGCTGCACGCGATTGGTCTATTTACTTCCAGGTAACAGAATCAATGCGTCCTGGAGCGTTACATTTAAGCAGGGGATATAAAGATAGTTTATGTTTCATCGTAAAAAAAATATTTAAATGGAAGGGAAATATTTCAAAAAAATTTGTGCTTTAGGGAAATTGTACAGTAAACTTAGAGATTTATTTGAATTTAAGCCGGAAAAGATTCGTATTTTTCTCTTTCCTTGATTTGAAATGAATATTCTTTGGAATTGGATTTTTATGCTTTTATAGGAGATAGATTTGATAGACGAATTTGTTGAATTACTTTCGCGCTTTCCTGCCGGAAACGTATTTACAAGTAATATATTTTTTTTGAATATTAATTTATACTTGATTTGTTACTAAACTAAATACATTCAAGTCTACTTGAAATTAGATAGCTCAAATGTTCCTATAACAAATTTTTTATCAGGTCTTGTTACATATCGCCCATGCTATGAAGGTTATTTCCCATAACGAGACAATTTTTTTTTAATTTATCTTTTCATATGATACAAAATTTGATAGTTAAAAGAACATAAAAAAAAACTTGCAGTAAAACTGTCCAAATAATTTCATTTTCTCTTGAAAATCCTGCAGAAAAACTCTAATAGCTAAAGGAACTGTTGATCCCAGAATCGACGACTTGCAAAAACTACTGAGGGGGGGGGGGACTCAAAGCCGGAGTTATGTCCAAGGGGGGCCTAAGCTTTTTCAGGTGGTATGGCGCCCTTTATGTACTCCAGGCAACTTTGTTGGGATGCAAAAGAGGACATTGTTGTTACTGAGTGTCTTTTTCGCTGATAAAGATATCGCTTTTTTTTTCTCGTTTTTGATATGTTTCCGTGGCCTTTTTTTTCCTTTTGAATTATCCTCGCAAGGTGATGAGTATCAGAAGAATGAAAAGCAAGTATTTGCTCTAAGTGCAATAAAAAAGATCCAAAAGCCCCCCCCCCCTCCATCCCCGGAAATTTTTTGAAAAATAGACTTTTTTTTAACTTGAGGCCTTATAAATGGGTAATTAGCAATGCGAAAATATCAGGGAAATAATAGGCAAACAAAACGCTTTTAAATATTAATCATCCTTTTGAAAATTTAAACCAATCAAAATAAAAATTGCGTGTGAACCGACAGGTGGTGAGGGAGGAGGAAAAAAAAGCGTTTGGTCTCTTACTCACATTGGCTTTCGATACAGTTAGTTTTTGATCGTTTTCCCAACGCACCAAAAAAACACGCAATGAAATAAATGTAAAATGATCAATGGTAAAATATCCGTTGAAATTCTTTAAAAAAATATGCAGATATTTAGAAAACAAGAGACATTCGGACAATTAATGGCTTAAACACTTGATGAGAAATAAAATTGAAACTGTTTCCAAAGAGTTTCACATATTTACTAATTATTTAAAAGTATTTTAGGACAGTTGAAATTATTTAAGGCACTTTCCAGTCTCTGACATTTGAGTACTTGATTGCATAGTTTTACTGAATGTTTCTAACTTGGTAAGAAACATCTATTTTAAATCCAAAAATAGATTCATCAAAACATTTCTAATAACTACATTTTTTTGAGTCACAAATAGTGCTGAAAGCGAACTACCACACGTTATCAAGATCATTCCATTATACTGACAATGGAAAAAGCCATAAATGTATCCCTGTTAATTTTCTTTTCGTATAACGATCTTTCTGTATTGTCTATCTCAATATAGCAACAAAAATCCGCTGACACTATTTCCGGCTTGTTTCCAAATGTAGCATGGTTTTAAACCTTGACCTTGATTATTGTTTACGAACAAAGGGCATGGAGTTTTCAGTGTTCAGTGCAACTTTGACAGGGGAGGGAAGATTTTAATGTATCCTCTTCAGATGAAGGAGGTTGTAACGACAGCTCCGCGTATAAAAAATGTTTCTAACCTCATTATCAATTAAAAAAAAAAAATTATAAGGTAAAAAAATACAGGACACTACGTATCATTTATAACTGAAATACGCAAAATTATGTTTTTTATGTGCAAAATTATGTAAAAGGGAAACAACTATTTTGAATTTTTCTTCATAAAATAAAATACTTGTAAGTATACAATAAGGCAAAAAAAAAAAAAAAAAAAAAACCGACAATTTGTTACTGGAGATATAAATGATTTTTTCCTCCATAATGTAGCTTTTACGTATTTCATTCTTCACGAGAGATAAAAATTGCTCGCGGAAACTCCACTAAAGTTTTCTTAAAATCATTTTTTCAACCAAGAAGTGATGTGACTCGCTCTCTACTAATTACAAAGTAAATAAAGGAAGTGAACAGTAACTTTGTTATAGTGAAAGCTAAAAAATTTTGGTTTCTCAAGAAAAAAAATCCGTGTTCACAGATAAAATAGTTGGCAATAATATTTATTGTTCTACAGTTACTATCAAGTTCAATACTTTTAATGGATCGTATGAAGTTTTCAGCTATTTGGAATAACTGAAATAATTTATAATTAAGACGGGTGCGGGGGTGGTTTTCACCGGGTGATACCGCTGGAAATACTTAAATCCTAATACAGTTTAAATTAAATTTATCTTATCAAGTTTCAAAAAGAGATTTAAACGATCGCATATGAGCACAAAAATTGTTTTCATGCTTTTTTTATTATCTGTTTAAGACAAAACATTAATTTTAAATTATTAATAATTAAACATTTTAATTACTTCATTTGGCATTTGGAATTCTAAGTCATAGTTACAAATGCTTACGTATAGTTGTATGGAGAATATTTTTCTTTCGCTAATCGCGAGAAGAGGGATAATTAATAATCAGCGCCAGTGCAGCGAATTCACTTTCTAGTAAAAGAATAATTGAAAACTCAATCAAAACATCCAGAATACATTGTAGGATTGGTTAGAAAAGATGTCGCTATAATCCATTCTAATAGGTATGTTACGAAACAGAAAAAAATGGTACGCAGTTTTTTAAATTTGTTTTCTATGCTTTCTTTAACTTGTAAAAAAAAATTTAAACACGCATTCAGAAATCTTTTTTTACTTTCCTTATTTTACAATAGTTCCATGCTTTATATCATCCAGTACTTTAGTTACTTATTTAAAAATCATATTTTTTATCAAATACCTTCTTTGACTGAACACCTTGTTTGGGAAACAACAGTTATAAATTGGGAATCACAAATGTGTTGTTATTCCATGATTTTTTTTTTTTAATCACCGTTTTCTAATGTATTGTTTCAGTCTTGCTTTTAGAGAAGCTTAGTTTTCCGCTTAGTATAATTTTTATAGGGATACCGACTGGCTAGAGGAGGGAGGGGGGAGGTTTCGAATACCTTATATATCTGAGGGGGTCTAAGAGAGAGATGTGAGTCGGTGCTAGCTAGGGTTTCTAAACGACTCAGATTTTAAGGGACAGTCCCATTCTTTAAAAAACCGTGCCGTGTCCCGCGAAACCTTGATATGGGACTGCAGTCCGATATCTCTGGCAAAAGCGAAACTTTCTCTATCTCTTTTCTATCTCTACTAATAATAAAGCTGAAGGTTTGTCTTTCTTTCTTTCTGTCCTTCTTTCTGTCCTTCTGTCTGTCTGTCTGTTACGCGCGTAGCGCCCAAACCGTTCGGTCGATTTTCATGCCACTTGACACAAAATTAGTTTGTAGCATGTAGTTTTGCACCTCGAAGCGATTTTTCGAAAATTCCATTTCGTTCTTTTTCTATTCGAATTCTTAGCAGAAATTCGATAAAATAGGGAAGAAATATTTCACACACATTTTCAAGTCTTATGTCATTCGAAAGCTTGAAATTTTCTGCACAAAATGAAGTTTTTTCGAAGTTTCTACGATCATCAGGAGAGCTGTAACAATTGTTTTCAGAATCCCGGAATTCAAGGCTTATCTTCAGTAAAGCAAGCCAAACGATTCTAAAATGGTTAATGAAATGAATTATTTTATCAACGGAAATCAACTTTTAATGTTGTTACCATGGTTACGTTTTTATTTCGTTTATTTGTTTCGTTCTTTTTCCATTAATAATTTTAAAAATGTATTTGTTTTTGTAGCAATCCAAACTCCAAGCCTTATTAAAATTAGTCAAATGAAATATAATAAAATCGTGATAAGATGGCACCTGTCAATCAAATGAGAAATCGAGTCCTTTCTTTTTAAAAGGTAGAGAAGGAAGAAACTGACGCGTACCATTTTTGTGAGTTTAGAGATATTTTGGCGATCTGACGAGTTGTGTAGAAGAGGGAGACATTGTTTAACTAAATGAGGTCAAAAAAGAAACAACATGATAGTAAACCATTCTAAATTTATTGTCTGGCAAAACATATTTTATTTCCTTTTTTTTTTATTTCAAAATAAATTGCAGTAAATGGCTTGAGTGAACGACTTTGGCTTTTAATTTATCATTTGCTGGTTGATGTTTGTCGATGTTTATTGTTTTTATTATCATGGTGAAGAATAATGCACGAAATTTCTATTATTTTGTTTTTGAAGTTAGGAAAGAAAACTTTCTTCTTCTTTTAAACTTTGGTAAGATTTCTGTGAGCAGCAAAATTGTTCTTATTTTCTCTTTTGGCTTATTTTTGTGCACCTCCCCTTTGGGTTGCATTCGAATTTCCCCAAGGGGGTTTTACCCCTTTTATGGGGTAAATCAGTGTTAATTTCAATGCAGACAAAAGTGATATGAATTGGCACGAGCACTTGGCGAAATATCGCCAAGCTTTTAGTCGCCAAGTGTTTTACGCCAATTTGGCGACATATCGCCAAGTTGGCTGCAAATTTGACGAAAAAAAATTATTTTTTTTATTTGGGTTCAATTTGGTGCTACTGGCGATATTTTGCGAAAAATCCACTGAATGATGTTAAAATCGGCGATATTTAGGAGATTAATAATTGAAAAACATTTTTTTGCATTGTTTTGTGGCAAACTAGGGATGTAAATGTTTGAATTGTTATCTTGCTCACTCCAAGCACTATTTTAGCACTTAAGGTATCTACTAAGAAATTTACACGTAAAAGGAAGTAGTGTGGGGTCCATGCCAAATTTTTATATCATTCTTTAAAAGAATTATAGTTGAATAACTAAAATAGAGTATTTTTTCTGCTATATCAATTTTTTACAAATGAATTTTTAATTTTATACCACAGGCAAAGCCGTGCGGGTACCGCTAGTATAAAATAAGACATAATTTTTAGAAAATAAAAAGTAAAACAAAAAAGGAAATAAAGAGCGAAAAGTAAATCACGTGGCAGAAAATGTAAAAATTATCTGAATCTTTATGTTTTTCTCTTTTGAAGTGTACTTTTAGTGTTATGTTTTTTTAAAGCAAAAAAATCATTGCGGTAATTTAATCAACAAATATAAATTGAAGTGAGTTTTATAACAACTTAATGGCATATCAAAACTTAAAAATATTTTTCACAGCAGTAAAATCATGTAACAAATATGATTTTTAAAGCGATTACATTAGAATAAGTATTATATTATAACATTGAATAGAACAGTACAATTTTCGTTCCTAAAGATTTTGCATCGTTTATTCTTTGTTAACTTTCTTCAGTTAGTTCTAGTAAAGCTACACCGCGGAGAGATGGAGGGTGGACTGGAAGCGGAAAGGAACCACTTTATTTTGAAATAGGTTGGATCTGCAAAAACGCTTCAGTAGTGAAGTCGCGGGTTCTCGTTAATCCAACCTATTTTCAAGTGAAGTGGTCCGTTTCCGCCTTCAGTAAATCCGCCATCTTTCCGTGCTCTTACTTCAGTAATGTTTAATTCTAAGTATGCTCAATTGTAAAGTCAAAATTTTTCTTAATGACTCTTTAAAAATACTTTGCAAGTATCCAAATTTCCCCATTTGCACGTGTGACATTATGAAGCCCTACTTTTTTTCTTCTAAACATTACACATCAGTATAAAGGAATATTATACCTTCTGACAGGAGAAAAGGTGGTTAATCTGGGGAAATACAGATTTTCACAATATTTGGCATGTAAACTTTTCTCATTAATATTAATGAAAAAAAATTACGATGCAATGGAAAAAAATATTTTTTTTTCATCTGATGATTGTATAATTCGTCCTATCACCCCCCCCCCCCAGGCCAAAAGTATTAGTGAGAAAAGTTCAATATTTTAGATTTTTGCTCAATACCTCACATTTTATTTTGAATTCATTGCGTCAAAAGTTAAATATTAAGTTTAATTTGTGCAGGTTGTGAAAATTCAACTTTCCGCCTTTTCCTTTTTATCCCCCCTCAGCATGTACCGTATTTACATTTCTAAACTTTGGCAACTCTGGTAGCTGCAGACTGGTTTCAGAACATTTGAAGCAGCTTTTAAAAATATTGGTATCAAGTATTGGTTCAAAATATTGGTAAGTTTGGGCAACAGATATGATTAATGCCGTCATCACTTGAGAAATCTGAAGATTTTTTAAAAATTTTCATAATGAAACATACCATGCTCACATGTGCCTGTCATTCTGCGATTTAAATAAAAATAAAGTACCTAAGAATCAGTTTTGAAGTAGTCTAATCAGCCTTAGTAAATAGATAGAAAATGCAACTATTGTAAGTGTGATAATAAAATTTCAGACAATATAATTTAGAATACTACAAAGAGTTCATTTTCTCTTGCGGGGGGGGGGGGGGGGGGATACCTTTGGTCTTTAGGTAAAAGAATGATCACGAAAGGTGCAAAGAATTCTAGTTAAAGTTATATCCAAAAAAATATACTCTTAAGTGATAGTAAAATTTAATTTGATTAATTATTTTTTGATTGTTCAAAATATTTAATTCGGTTGTTTAAAACTCTAATCATAAATACCGTAAAGTCGGGTTACTTGGATCCTAAGGGGTTACTTGAGCTAATTACAGTAAAATGATAAAATCTAGGTTTGGTACTTATTAGTTGAAGACTTGCACGTAGTTCCTCGTTTCTTCTCTAGGTAGAAGTACTCTGCAGTCTCTAATGCTAGTACCAAACCCAGATTTTATCATTTTACTGTGGGCTCAAGTAACCTCCTTGTGGGTCCAAGTAACCCGACTTTACGGTATATAAGTATTTCTCGAACAACAAATACTACACATGAAACACGCATATGTTTTAAAAACCTCTCTTCTCTTATAAAAAAGACGATCACAGATTTTTTGTCAGTTCAATTACACTTCCCATCTAAAGGAGCATGCTTTTTGAGTTGGGAGAATGGAATTCTTGACAACGCTCGGCGCAATCGATTTTTCTCTTCGCAATCTATATGACAATACCTGCAGTGAAGTACTTGATGTTATTTAGAACATATAAGTTAATCGATTGAAAAGCGGAGCTACTGGAACGATACATTTGGGACACGAAATTAATGATTAACAGACCGTAAAAACTCATGTCCGAATTCTATCAAAGATGTTTCACATATAATAGTAATAAATCGTTTTGATAGATAACTATTTCTACCAATACAAAATGAGTGAACATTTACTATGTAATTTATAACTCATCGAAAATCTCCCTTATATGCATACAGAGCTGTTAAACTGTTATGACTAACCTTGAATTGCATATTTAAAAGAAAAAAAACTAATATTTTCCAACAGTTATAAAAACGTCTGCAAGAATGTTCTGTTACAACTAAAATCTTGGAGTCGGAGCGGAGTTCTTTTATTTTTAACTCAATGGACAATATGCATGATTTTTAAATTAATTTTCAAATGAAAAAGCACTAAACACTACATTGAAAATTACCAATTAAACTACAATTATAGGAAATCAATTATGTTTAAAATACCTTTTAAATTGTTATGACATCACTCTCAGCAAAAATGGAGGTGGCTGATGGTAATAAAGCCTAGCTTTGAAGAGATGGCACTTGACTCCTTTTTGTAATGTCCAGGCAGATGTCTTTTTGAACAGGTCATATTCTAAGAAAGTGGACGCGCCTTGGTTTTACCTCTTCGAACAGTCATTGGTCAAAGACTGCAACGCCTCCGATATTCCATTCTAATTAAAAATTAGTGATGTTAGGGTTGCAATAAAGACCGTAAAACTTGTCATTTTTACTTTTCTTCCAACCAAAAGCAGTTATTACTGTAAATTACATTCCAATATTAAATAATTACATAGCAAAAATATATTTCGATCACTTTAAAAAAAAATCAATTGATTCTAAAAATTTTAAATTTTAGTCACCGAAATTGTGTACGTTATTCTTCATAATAATAATAAAACAATAAACATCATCAAACTTCAACCAGCAAACGATAAATTAAAAATTAAAGTCTCTCACTCAAGATATTTATTGCAATTTATATTGTAATAAATTACAATGTAGTAAAAAAAAGTTGCAGACGATAAATTTAGGCAGGAATTCAAGTGAAACACGGACGATCGCAACTCACCAATGCAATCGCAAATTCCCAAATTTGGATAAGTTGCAATCGCTATAAATGCTAATCGCTAGAATGCAACTTAACTTGGCACTGACGTCACTACGGGTGGAGCCAATAAGAGCTCACAAGCAGTCAGCGATCTCCTCTTATTCGCCAAGTAGGCTGTGACGTTTTATCTAGCTCGTTTTTCATAGGCAAACGTCACGCTGACGTCACGATGTTTTTGTCAAGAAACGTTCTAATGTAATTCGACTTCCAGTAGCGATTGCAATTTGCGATCGCCTGTTTCACTTGAATTCCTACCTTAGAATGGTTTGCTATAAATGTTGCCTCTTTTTCGACCTCATACGGTCAAAGAATTATTTCATTTTTCTATGAAGAATGTCACATCGCCAAAATGTTGCTAAACTCACAAACATGGCACACGTCTATTTCTTCCTTCTCTATACCTATTTTAGGCAGGAATTCAAGTGAAACACCATTGCAATCGCTTCGATGCGATCGCAAAATAAGTGCTAATGCAACTTACCTTGGAACTGACGTCACTACGGGTGGAGCCAATAAGAGCTCACAAGCAGTCAGCGATCTCCTCTTATTTGCCAAGTAGGCTGTGACGTTTTATCTAGCTCGTTTTTCATAGGCAAACGTCACGCTGACGTCACGATGTTTTTATCAAGAAACGTTCTAATGTAATTTATTTCCAGTAGCGATTGTAATTTGCGATCGCCTGTTTCACTTGAATTCCTGCCTTAAGGAATGAACTCGTTTTCTCATTTGATTGACGAGTGCCATCCCTTCACGGTTTTATTATATCAAGATCCATGACCTATTGTCCTGCCAACTTCCATATGTGTGCTTGCCTCCATAATGATTTAAATTTATAAGTAAAATCTCTTTTGAGAAATCCCAAAATCAGCATAAATGAAAGAAAGTAAAGTATAAAAGTATTGTCTACTTTCAAAAAGCAATATTGTAAAAAGAAAAAATTAAGACTTCTTAAAATAAAAATTAAATAAGAATTTCTCTTTTACCCTATTTTTTAATTCATCGTTTGTGTATATTTATTTTATGATATTTTGCAAACATATTTTGGCAATTATTAAGAGTTATTACTGTTTTTTAGAATATTAGAGAGGGCAAGTGTATTGTGAGTTTGTAAAGGTCTTAATTTTTTGAGGTAATGTAATGAATTATTGTAATGAGTTTTTGAATTGTTAACGGGAATCATTACAAAACATTAGATGAGTTTTTGAGTAATGTCAAAACATAAGTTATAGCACGAGAGCTCTATCGAGTGTTAATCAACAATAAACAATCCAAAGAAAAGTAGTATTGCAGGGCGGAGCACGAGAATGTCGCTAATTCGTTCATGAATTGTGACGTTTCCGTTGAGTTCTCTTTTAAACCACGTATAATTTTATGAACTTTGAAAATTCTTCTAGTTATACACTGAAGTGACAAAAGTCATGGGATACCTCTTAATATCGTGTCGGCCCTCCTTTTGCCCGGCGAAGTGCAACAACTCGACGTGGCATGGACTCAACAAGTCGTTGGAAGTCTTCTGCAGGAATATTGAGCCATGCTGTCTCGATAGACGTCCATAATTGTGAAAGCGTTGATGGGGCAGGATTTTGGGCACGAACAGACCTCTCGATGGTGTCCCATAAATGCTCAATGGGATTCATGTCGGGCGATCTAGGTGGCCAAATCATTCGTTGGAATTGTCCAGAATTTTCTTCAAACCAATTGCGAACTGTTGTGGCCCGGTGACATGGCGCATTGTCATCCTTAAAAATCCCATCGTTGTTTGGGTACATGAAGTCCATGAATGGCTGCAAGTGATCTCCAAGTAGCTGCACATAAGCATTTCCAGTCAATGTTCGGTCCAGTCGCACTAGAGGACCAAGTCCATGCCATGAAAAAACAGCCCACACCATTACGGAGCCACCACCAGCTTGAACAGTGCCTTGCTGACAGTTTGGGTCCATGGCTTCGTGGGGTCTGCGCCACACTCGAACCCTACCATCGGCTCTTACCAGCTGAAATCGTGACTCATCGGACCAGGCCACGGTTTTCCATTCATCTAGGGACCAACCGATATGCTCACGTGCCCACGAGAGTCGCTGCAAGCGATGTCGTTCTGTCAGTAAGGGCGCTTTTACACTTACCGACACGGCAACGATAAATCGTAAGCGATTGTCGTCATTCGACATTGGAGCACGCAAAATGCATTAAAATATGCTATGCGCTTTTCCATCTCCCGATTCCAGGACGATTCTGCCGTCTCCGACCGAACGCTGTCGTTTGTCGTCCCATTCGTGTCGGATGGCATCCGTCTCTCCTTTAAAATCGGGACGATACTCATCCATCTGTTTACTTTCTTCGAACTATATAGCAATTGCGTTTAAATTCGACATCTCTTTATTAATAAATATAAGCTTCAATTTGCAGACGATAAACAAAAGATGTAGCAATAAAACAATTCTATTCATTTTAGTTGGTATTTTGTTTCATTATTGTTGCTCAGACGATTTTTAATGCAACAAAAAAAAAAAAAAACTCAAGTTTTCATTCTGACAGTGTTGGCGCCGCCGAGGGATCAATCTATTCGCAAAGAAGCGATGGTGTCAACGAAGAGACGATTGACAACGAAACATATTTGTTAACGAATTCTCTTCATTATAACGAAATGGGGATACACTCGCTTACTACTAAAGAGCACTACAATTACGAAAACAAAACAAAACTATATTGCGACGACCAACTTATATCATGGCGAACTGTGGACGTTATTTTAAAAAGTTCTATGGCAAACTTTTGGGAGTTAGATCCGCCATTTATCGCTCTGCAATTCCAGCAGATAGTATGCGTTTCGTTCTTAGTAAACAAGGTGAGTGAGAATGTAATAAAGTTGTGAATATCATGCACTAAATATCGTATTTTTCATTTGTTTTCTTTTTCTGGAAGTAAAGTAAATATAACAGTCGTAATCTGATAAATGGAGGAGCCATAATAATATACGTGTGAGCACAGTGCTATCTCGAAATGAAATGCGATGGAAAATGACCCGTTCGGAGAAACGATATCGTTTGAGTGGAAAAGCAGTGCTATAAACGACACGACACGGTACTTATCGTTGCTGTATTACCGTCCGACTTTCGTCGTTGTCGTGTCGTCAAGTGTAAAAGCGCCCTAAAGGCACTCGAGTCGGTCTTCTGCTGGAATAGCCCAAGAAATCCAAATTTCTCCGCACAGTTCTAGCAGACACGTCCATTGTACGTCCCACATTGATTTCTACGGTGATTTGACGCAGTGTTGCTTGTCTGTTAGAATTTACGACTCTTTGCAGACGTCGCCGGTCTCGATCTTTAAGTGCAGGCGGTCGACCACTGCGCTGTCCATGGTGGGATGTTATGCCTGAAATTTCATACTCTCGGCACACTCTTGACACAGTGGATCTGGGAATGTTGAATTCTCTAACGATTTCCGAAATAGCATGACCCATGCGTCTAGCTCCAACTAACATTCCGCGTTCAAAGTCTGTTAATTCACGTCGTGCGGTCATCATCACGTTAAAACCTCTTCACATGAATAACTTGAACAGAAATGAAAGCTCTGTAAAAGCACTGCGCATTTATACCTGTTCTATGCGATGCTACTGCCATCTGAAAATTTGCATATTGCTATCCCATGACTTTTGTCACTTCAGTGTATTTTACTCGAAAATAAAGGTTGTAGCTATTTTTAGTTTCGATTTATGAATGTCCCATGATGGAATACGTATAGAAACAGTATTTTAAAATAGTTTTATGACATAGTGCATAGTCTCCATAACAGCCACAAAGCAATCACGAACCAGAGTCCAATCTTGATGTTCAGTCCATTGTAGTCAAAAATTGCGTTGAGTGGCCTGTAAAGAAAATAGGACGACATTTCTCCCCCGATTTTGTTATATGAATTACTGTTACTCTCCATTTTGGGTTGTTGCAGTCACGTACTTTGCTCTCTCTTTTTTAAAACTGGTTTTTAGCCTACTTTCCCGTTAAAAATGAAAGAAAGACGAAAAAAGTAGTAAAATTAGCTTAATGCATCTAAAAAATATCGCCTAGTCCAAAAAAAATCGGCAAGTTAAAAAAAATATCGCCAAGTCCAGAAAATATCGCCAAGTTGAAAAAATAAAGAGGTAAAATGAATATCGAAAAATTAAAAATTTGAAAGTAGGGTATTGAGATGGGGAATTTGTGTGTCGGCCTGTCGGTCTGTCGGTCTGTCGGGCGGTCTGTCGGTCTGTCTGTCCCCCCCCCTAATAACTTTTGAATGAACATTCCGATTTGGACAAACTTTTTTTTGTTGGAAAGATCTCGGCGAGTACAGCTCATTCCCATATTTCATTTTTTGAGTTGAAAAATTTTTGGTTCAACTTTGAGCCGTTCAAATAACCGGTCCCGCGATACTAACTTTTGAATGAACAGTCCGATTTGAACAAACTTTTTTTTGTTCGAAAGATTTTTTCAAGGATACTTCATTCCCGTATCTACATTTTTGATTTGAACAATTTTTCGTTCAACATTGAACCGTTCAAACAAGCTCTCACCCCTAATAACTTTTGAGTGAACAGTCCGATTTAAACAAACTTTTTTTTGTTCGAAAGATATCGGCAAGGATACTTCATTACCGTATTAAAATTTTCAATTTGAACATATTTTCGTTCAACATTGAACCGTTCAAGCAACCTTTCTCCACCTAATAACTTTTAAGTGAACCGTCTGAATTGAATAAACTTTTTTTGTTCGAAAGATCTCGGAGAGACTCGTTCCCATATTTCGTTCAATGATGAACCGTTCAGAAAATTTTTTACCATGAGGGCCTACTGGGAAATTTAAATTGAATGTTGATTCTAAACTTAAAGGCGGATTTCCTTCAAACTAACTTTGTAAGAAAACAGTTTTGATAAAAAATGTATGTTAAGTACTTTTCTGAAAAATCTTCTGTGAGGACTCTGATTCCGACTCCGACTCCGCAAACATGGCGGAAAAGCAGGCTCAGAAAAAAATGACTGACTGCGCAGACGATTTTTTGTTTATTTATTCATTTTTTTTTGTTTAATTTATTATTATTATTTTTATTTATTTATTTATTAATTTTTTTGGCAGACGATATTTTTTTTTTTTTTTTTTTGATTACAAAAATTGTTCATTCACGAGAGCATTTTATTCTTTACTTATATTTAACAACTGGCAACGGATTAAAAATAAAATTCGAGATATTTTATTAATGAAAGAGGTTTTTTTTTCTTTCTTCGATAAAATGTGTTTTGATGTTCTTTGTACTTTTATTTTATTTTTTATTTTTTTTTCATTTGAAAACGATTGTGAAATTTTTCTACGGAAGAACTATAGCAGTTATTCTTTGAAAGGTGCGACAAAACTTTATTTACTCGTTTATTTACTTTTTACGTGTCCTGATCATCTGATGAGAGGGGTATATTTTGCTTTTAGAAATCAGCTTTAAGTGTTATAAAGGTATGTTTGACATAATTTTCAGTTTCAGATATTCAAGAGAATATTAATTAGATGCTAGATTGCCGATGTCGATGTACGGGAAAGTAGGCTCGTTTAGTTCTTGACAGAACTTTTTGTTAATAATTATAAAAAAAATCATTCATATTATGTTTATAAATAATTATCAATTTCCTTTACGGACAATGGAGCTGTTTCAATAAATATGAAATTGCTCTATTTAAACAAAATTATCATGAATAAAAATTTTGTTTGAATGAAGTAATTTCATTTTTTATTGCAACAATTTTATAGTCCGTAATTTTGTAATATTCTATTCGTTGTTTTTATTTCACCTAACGAATCTAGTTTTCTGTGTATAATATTACACAAACGATAAATATAATGTAGTTAGCTCTGATGTGTTTCAAATCACAACATTATTAAAATTCCCCAAGTAAAATGAGACTAGGTGACCCGTGCGGAATTCCGCAAAAAAAAAAAAAAAAAATAAAATAAAATAAAATAAAAATAAATAAAAACTCTAAACTTAAAATTGAGTTATTCAGGTTCGAAGATTTCAGTCCTCGATTGCATGTGTATCTTTGTAAAATCTTGTATTGTATGCCGTCGTTCTGACTACTTTTCAAAGAGATCAAAGACACGTTCACTTTTACAACTACTACAAAAGTGATACCCTATATTAAAATCAAATACCCAAGGCTACCACTAAACTAAGTACTAACGTTATCGCAAAACTACCATAGTATTTTAAAACAATAAAAGTTACAATTAAGGTTTACCGAGCTAAGCCTTGGCTTGAAATGTCGCATTTAAAATTGATTTGAACAACAATGGTAAAACGATTTTAACCGTTGAGCAAAAAATTTAACTTTTTCAAACTTCAATCGCTTATAAGTCGCTTAAACGTGGATTTTCGAGATTCTCGTTACGCGGCGCTAGCGGAGAAACGTTCTAAAGAACGCATTTTTTTAAATCTTTCGAATGAAATCAAAATGGAGACGATACGACAAATATTTCGCTAGATAGAGTCAATTTTGTGCCCAAAAATTGAAGTTCGAATAAAAAACGAACCGACACTTTTTAGAGGGTGGGTCTAATTTTCGTCAATAGCCCGCGGGATAAGCTTCAAAATCGTAAATTTTCTTGCAATTCGATAAAGAAATGAGCGAGTTTCGACCGGGTATAGGATTCGGCTTAGAGAAATAATATATGGAGATGTGTTGTTCAGATTTTCTATGGGTGCGTTCAGAGTACGCGCCCGAGCTTTCCGGGAAGCCGGGGTTCTTCCCAAAGCGTTCAGACCTACCATTTGGAAAGCCTGAACTTCCCAAATGCTGTCCAGAGTACACGCCCGAGCTTTCCGGGCTCAAGCACAAGCAGCCCAGGAAATTTAGCTGGGCAGATAAGTCACGTTTTTTGGCGTTTAGCAAAGGATGATGCTCATTGGCTGAAATTTATTGCTCTTTCGTCTGCTAGGATTTACGAAGAGTGACTAAAACAAAATCTTGAAAATACACACACAATGGAGTCAAAAATACGCACGCTATTTTCTGTGATGAATCTGAAAGGATATTATTTCCTTGAGAATTGGTCATTGCTGGAACAATCCTGTCAGATAAGCGAGATCGATGAAATTCTTTGCTCACTGTTAGGCCGATTTCATCGTAAACTCCTTCACTTAAAATAACATACTCCTCATTAAATTCGATAAGTCATTTCGATCCCACGCTCAACCATGACGGTAGATGAACAATAATTGTCGCCAAGGTTAAGAATGGTATCATTTTGGGCCAAAATATAGGAGCAAATGCAGGATTGTTCCTGCATTGACCGGCGCGTGACTTTCTGCTGTTGTGTCCGCCATCGTGTTTCTTCCCGGATGGTACAAGTGCTGTCCAGACCACAACTTCCTGGGCTCGGCCCGGGAAGTTATTTATGACGTCACGGCTTAAACGCCTGGGCGGCCCGGGCGAATACGCTGAACGCAGCCTATGTGATTCGGTCCTTTCTCACATTAGAAGCTTCGTGCTTGACTTTTAGTTTCTTTAAATCTCGATGCTACAGTTCTGTACCTCAGAACCAGACTAACGTAAGTCCATTTTCGTAGCTTTTCAGCAGAGGACGAAAACGATTGCCGAATACATGCAAAAGATGGGATTTGTGCTCTTTTAATGATGTAAAATAATTATGAAGGATTTTTTTTATAGCATAACATTGATGCGGAATAAGCTTCTATATACAATGAAGCAAAGGAGTAAAAACCGCCATTTTTGGACTTACGTCGTTCTGGTTCTGAGGTACAGAGTGAATCATTCTAGAAAAAACTGAAACTGTAATAAATGATGATTTTGATGTTTTTTTCGCCAATTATTGTACATAAGCTACAAATTTCGATTTCCAGATTGGCATATTCGTAATCTGCGCAAAAAACTGACACCTCACTTGCTTTATTCTTAAAATGATAACTAATATTAAATTGATATTTGCCTAAATTTTTATGCTACCTCATAGACTATAACTGGATTTCTTTCTTGTGGAGCGGAATGTTGTTCAATGAGCTCTGAGAACGAGCTATGTATTTTTAGCTTTAATACAGGATAATGACCGTCATTTTATTACAGTGGTTAGCTAATAACAATTACTGCAATAATAGTGTGCGTAACTTCCATGAATTTTCATATAGATTTTTATGCAAATTACTGGCTTGTTATCATTTCCAGTGAAATGTAATTCAAAAGAATTACATTTCACTTTGCTTTAGCTATCACCCCATTAAGAGCAGAAAACTTTTTAGAAAGGAATTTCCCCTAGACATATATATTTTTCGCATTTGTAATTACACTTATTTCGCATAAATTTTTCCTAAAACCTGTATTCATTTTAAAGGTAAAGGCTCTTTTTTTTCTGGAAATGTCGCTTCTCTGCGATGATAGTTAAACTGCAGTGAAAACTAAATTATGTAAAAAGCTTTAAGAGCCAGCAGAATATTTCATTTCAGTTGTGAGTATTAAACAACCATTTCTTTCAGATTTTTTATAGCCTTCATTAAGTTAATGTTTAAAGAATTATTATTACTTTCTTTTTTATTTAATAAATATAGGCATTGAATTCGCAAAAATGTTTGAATTTCGACTTCGTTACACGTTTTGAGAAATCAAACTGCTAAAAAGTCATTTGACTATGTTTAACAAATCTCTGTCAGAGAGTCTGTATGTGAGTGACCTTTTTTTGTGGCCCTTATGGCTTAAGCCCTACTGTATGAAATCGAACGAAATTTGAAAAAACAAAACGCAAGGAGAAAATTCTGGTTGCATCATTGTTATCTAGTTAACAATTATACTGCCGTGCTAAGCATAAAAGTCGTATCTGCACTTTTTTTTTTAAATGTGTTTTTGTCACTTCTGGTTTTTTGTCACATATTTTATCTAAATGCAATATTTTATGGTCATTTGTGAACAATAAATATATATATATTTTAATCTGAAAAAGTATCTCCTGAATCAAATACATGGAGGCACAAAACTTTAAACAGCAATACCTCAGTTTGAGATCGTCTTCAGATACTACTTTTGCACTTAGCACGCTAGTGAAGCAGGGTGTCTTGAAACTACATATTTATGACGCACTCCTTGAAAACTTTAAAGAACACATGGGAGTCATCTCCATGGAGCAAGGAGAGTACTTAAATTATGACAGGTAAAATTTTTAAGGTAATTACCAGGGAATTTATAATGAACATACAATGAGAAATTTATTTCGAGTGTTCGAAAGTGAAAGCTCACAAAACTACGTTTAGGTCTCTTGTAATCCATTTGAAGAACTCTGATTAATGTATACTATTTTTTGTTATCTAATGCTTCCTTCATGTCTTCAGATAATTAAAAATTTCAAAATTTGTGTTGTCCTAGCCACGAAAAAAATTTTTTGCAGAGGATTTTTTTCTAATGATCCGATTATGGTACCCAACAGAAAATGGTATTGAATGTCCAGAAACAAAAATCGTGTATCAGTCTTACTCACAGATAAGTGTTAATCTAAATATCAATTAATAAAAGCACTTAACACTCGAAAAAAGAAAAAATTCTATGTAATTAAAATTACGTACTTTGCTCAGAAAATGTTAAAATATTTGCAACGTTAATGGGCGTAAATAGATGCGTTAAAATATGTAGACCGATTGGGAGGGCAGTCACCACGTTTGTCAGTGCCTAGCTCAGAGATGGGAAACATTACAAGACGGCTGTTTAAATACTTGAGAGACAGCTCCAAATCCAACCAGGTTTCTGCCTTTGCCAAACACCCATTGTCAGTAGAGATATTGGAAAATGCGAATTTGAACCCATTTATTAATAAAAATTAGAAAAATGTGACGGGAGTTACAAAACACTGGTTACGCAAATATTATTCAGAGTTTTGTGTACATAAAACATTTCCAAAAATGCTTTTGACAAATTTCCATAGTTTAAGTGTGGATTTTTAGTTACGGTTGCAGTGTAGCTTTAAAATCACACTACACAAAATACATTGACGTTTATGTTTTTATTTACTGAGAATTACCAGGGCATAGAGATGATTTCTTGATGTTATGGCATAATTATTGAAGTTTTGTGGCTCATTGGTGTTCTTTTCGTAAGATTAGTATGAAAAAAATACTTGAAAATGAGGTCAGAATTTCTCTTTTTTTTCCAAAAACAAAAAACAAAAAAAAAAAAACAAAAACAAACAAAATTTTAGAAACATGAAGCGTAACTATGAAGCAGAGGTTTGAGAAGAGGAAAAAAAAGAGGGGGGGGGGGAATTAAGTTTCGGCTGCAACTCTCAATGTCAAAAAATTTCATTTGTCGGAAACAAATTCAATCCCTTAATAATTCCTTTTTTTTCCTTCTTATTTTTCGTAAATTCATTGTTTTTTTTAAAGCTGTATATATTTACTTTTATGTAAGCAAAATCATTATAAATAAATTTTTCGAACATAGCTAAATAATGGATGTTCTATGTTAATGAACACGTTTATCAGTTCTGGCATTTTTTATTTTCAGATAAATCCTTTCCTAGCTGACTCTCCATTCTGAGCTTAGAATGGAGCTTGTTGGTGCACAGAGGATACCAAAGTGAAACTTTTGTGATGGCCGCAGTGAGTGAGGATCCAATCACTCTATGGCTAAAACTGGGAGCGTTGGAGAAGTTGGAGCAGGTCGTGCTCGATGGCTACGGGGACCAGCTCTACGGGAAGACATCCAGGATACCACAAGTGAACAAATTTCTCCGACAAGTTCCTTTGTTTCAGGTGAGTCCCCCCAAAAAAAAACACAACATTTGATTCTTTTTAATGCGTTAAAACTGGATTTTCTCACTTCATTAAATATCTAGAATATAGATTGTGCAAAACAGCTTTCACCACAGTTTCTTGTAAAAAATATGGAAAAGCAATGAAAAAGTGTTAATATTTGCCAGATTAATGTAAAGTGTTTTCTCTCTTGTTCAAAAAGAGAGAGAAATAAAACGCATCTAATTTGTTTTTAAAAACGTCTAAGCAAAATATATATATATACAGGGTGTTCCAAGTTAACCTTCATGACCTCTATTTTCTCAACTGTTCGTCCTAGATGCATACTTCTATTTGCAAAATTGCTCGAAATGAGGAGGAGAGTTAAGATATGGAAAGTTTGAAGCGAAAAAAAATAATTGGTTAAAAAATAAAAAAAAAATTAACTTTTTATAGGGGCTCCGGGCCACCAAACTTATATTTAGGGAAAGAATCTTCATTGAAAAATAATACTAACACAAAAAAATGACATTTGTGCGATCAAAATCCATGGAGAAATGAAACATGAAACTTTATGACTCATACCACTTTACACTAGCTTTATTTTAAGTGATTTTGGGGGCCATATACACGCGAAATTCACACCATTCAGAGTTCTTTAACAACAAAATATTCTTTATTTTCCTAAAATATATTTAACTGTAAAAGTTAATTAACATGGGAATTAAAATACGAAAAAAATTGAATAAGAAAGAATGAAAATGTCTTGCTGAACACACGTACGGTTTTAGATGTTGTAATGCGTTTACGAGAAACGGATAGCGTGGCAAAACGCAATAGAGCCAGCACTTCGAAAATATTAATCACAGACGAAGAGATTTTAGGATATGCTCTTGCCTATCCGCAGTTAAGTCTTACAGACATTAGCAAAGCAAGTGCTTGCTCAAGAACACAGATATGGAGAGTTTTAAATGCACATGGTGCATTTATTACATCCTTATCGACCACAATTGGTGCAAGCGTTTTTGCCTGGAGACGATGATAGACGGATCGATTTTAGCAATTTTATAATGAACAAGGTAGAAACGGATCCGCCGTTTTTGGATAACATTGTATGGACTGACGAATGTACGTTCTCAAGAACTGCTATTGTCAATAGCCAAAATACTCGTTTCTGGGATATGCAGAATCCGCATATCCAACGATCCAGTAAGCATCAGGTGCGATGGTCTGTTAATGTTTGGTGCGGCATTTGGAAAGGAACGTTAGTGGGACCCTTCTCTTTTGACGGCACGTTAACCGCTGAAAAGTATAACAATATATTACTTGGATATTTATCTGATTTTCTAGATAATCATGTTTCGCTCGCAGATCTTAGTAACATTTGGTTTCAGCATGACGAGGCACCGGCACATAAACCAGCAACTTTCAGAGCACTTCTACGTAGTATGTTTAATAATAATATCATTGGATATGGAGGTCTTTTGGAATGGCCCCCTCGATCCCCAGATCTTAGTCCTCTTGATTTTTTCCTCTGGGGTTTTTTAAAAAGTAAAGTCTGCGAGGTAGATTCATTGAGCAAAATTGATTTGCAGAACCGCATTTTATGCGCAGCGAAATGTGTCACTCCAGTAATGCTTCAAAACGCACAATCAGAATTCTTATCACGCATTCAACTATGTATTTTAGTAGAAGGAAAACATTTTGAGCAGCTATTATAATCGATTGAAACAAATTATATTCATTTCTAACACATTGTTTTCGCAGATTTTGTTTTTATTTTTATTTTGATTTGCAAGAAAGCAATGTAAAATTTCTATGTTTAATTTTGTATATTATTTCTTAGATTTCACATATTTCGTGTGTTTGATATCTTTGTATAAAATTGTATAATAATTTACCGTGTCTTGTTATGTTTTGTAGTCTTGTAGCATCTGTATTTATTTTTGAATACAATGAGAAGCGAATGTTTTCTGACATGGATGAAACAAATTTCATTATCGTACCTAGTCTAAAAGCTCGCTATTCCTCTGGCAGGGCGAAAATTTTCTTTTGTTAATTTGTTTACGGGCCATGCGCATTTAAAACTCTTATATCTCCGCGAATTTTGATCGCACAAATGTCATTTTTTTGTGTTAGTATTATTTTTCAATGGAGATTATTTCCCTAAACATAAGTTTGGGGACCCGGAGTCCCTATAAAAAGTTAGATTTCGTATTTTTTGACTGAATTATTTTTTCGCTTCAAACTTTATATATTTTAAATCTCTACCTCATTTCGAGCAAATTTGCAATTGGAAGTATGCGTCTAGGACGAACGGTTGAGGAAATAGAGGTCATGAAGGTTGACTTGGAACACCCTGTATATTAAGTATTTTACATCATTATTATTACGTATTACATCATTATTAAGTATTTTACATCACATTATTTAACGTTGCAGTATTTATTGCATTACTTACCCAATTTATTTACTTAAAAGAGATACTGATATAGTTTTTCTAGAAAAATTGCAGAAATTTTTTTCATCGTGTAATTATTTATTTCTAAAAAAATAAACATAAAATTTAATTGCGTCAATTTTTCTCAGACTATTGCTTTCTCTAAGTTGTCTCTAGCCAATTGGATGGACGTCAATAATTTACATTGGCTTGATTTATGATTTTCTTCGTTTTGTTTTGAGTTTTAGTTCTTTAGACCAGCTTTTAAAACTCTTTTTGTGTTAATAACAAGTATTTATGTTAGAATATCTCACGAGAACGTTCACTAGAATGTTTGACATAGTTTTATAAATTTAAGACTCAGAAATGCTCCTTTTTAAGTAGATTTGAGATTTCCTCCATCTATCATTAAACTGTTTTAAATGAATGCTAGAATGAGAAATAAAAGTTTGAATGAGAAACAATAACCGTAGTAATTTCTGTTTCAGATCAAGTTATGAGAACTAGAATAAGCATGAATGATGAATAGCGTTTTTCTTTCTTTTTTCCATTTTAATGTTTCAGAATTTCAAAACCTCAAGCTTTGTCTGATATTTTTGATATTTTGCAGTATTTTGAATAAAAGACACTCTGATAGAGGTAGCTCTCTGAAAAAAAATCTCCATGTTTCATTAAGATTGCACCGTTTAAAAGAAAGCGCTTGTCGAGCTTGTTTGACAGTGAAAGGTGCTTACACTAGTCGCTTAAATCTCATCAGGCATTAATTTGTTATATCTACTATCGCTTCTTGTCGTGTTGCATTGCATGGTATTGCATAACTACTGAAAGCTTTTCGGCTGCCCTTCTGCAAAATCATTAGTAATAAATAAAAAAGGACCTAATATGAAAGTAAGCATTTTCTTTAATAATGTCTTTACATTTATAAATATCTTTTTCCTAATCGTTCGAAAGTATTTGATTATTGACTGGTTGTTTCTGTGTCTTTAAACAACAGTATAAACTGAAAAATAACCATTAAATATCAGTAATTTAGTTTTTTCACAGCATTTCTTGGAAAAACCGCTCCATTACGACTTCCATTACATAAAACCTCAAATGTTAGGTTACTGCAAATTGGCAACGGAAAGGGAAATGCATGACTTAAATAACGAATGAACTCCTTTTCTCACCCTTTTACTTTTACTGTAAAATGAAAATTTTAATTCTTAGGCTTATGACCTTATTTCCTACTAATTAACTCTATTAGGTGGAGGAAAATTTATTGGTGCTTCTTTAACTTGGGTTTTCTTCTCCCACCCAATGGCTGCCTCAGTTTAAGATAGCGTGTTGATATTAGGCACGTGACTGTCAACTGGGCTACCCCCAAGCGACCTAATTCACGTGACTCTGCATCGTTTCTTTTGTTCCGGTGTCACGTGGGATGCAAATTTATCCCACGAATCAGGATGGCGATTTGAGCGAGCTTATATTTGCCCGGGAGCATTATTTAACTTTTATTCATTGTGTACTGTGATCGGCACTTAGTTTCGTCCTTTCTGCATTTTCAAAACGAAAACTGAATATTGATTGTTTTTGTTTTAATAATTATTTATTTAGTTATGAAATAAATTAATTTTATCGATTCACTTCATTTTTGAATTGAAGTAAAAACTCTGCATTTACTATTTTGGATTGTAAAAAGTAATATAATACCTTTATGGAGAGTATTGAAAATAAAGCTATTAATAAAACTTTCTAGAGATAGAAAGTTATGAAAAATTTCAACATGAATCGAATGTGAATTTCATAAAAAAAAAAGCAGAGAAACTATGAAAATGTAAACACTAAGAGTAACAAAGTGAAGACATCATGCAAATACAAGAGAAGAGTCTCCCGAATTAGATGAAACTTATCGCCTCTGTGGTGTTTTTAGGCAGTATTCTGAGAGATTTTACAAGATGTTGCTAAAACTGGATCGGATTATTTTAAAAGTATAAAATATATTTCCATACTGACGTCTAAACTATGGAAGAAATAATTTACTGAAGTATAATACATAAAATAGCTTCAAATGATGGACAAGGTAAGATGAAATAAAAATTCTTTAAACACATGTTTTTGCTCTAAAGTAAGTACCCATTATATTGTGATTTATATTGTACTTTTAAGTGAAAGTACAAGATATCCTATACTTAGTTCGATAGTTTATAATTGCAATATTTTACAAAGAAAAATATTTAAACATTTCCGTATAAAAGTGATATCTTTTACATTTAACATTCGTACTGCTTAGCCATTATGTAACAAACTATTATTACATAAGAGAGTGACAAATGTTTGGTATTTTACCACAAAGGTAATTCACTTTTAATCTGAATTGAATAACGATGTACTCAAAAAAAGTATCTTATCGATATTTCTTCCAATAAATTTTGCAATACTTTTTCAGACAAAATGATACCATTAATTTTGATTCAGGTCACCGATATGTAACTATTCCACAAAGTGATAGAAATTATTTTTATTTCCAAATGTTTTATAAATGTCTGTAGAAATTTTTTTTTTTCTTTTGTTTCCAACCGAATTCGTATTTTTTCATGCTAAAAAACTCAAATAAGTTCTAAAACAGAAGTTTGATAGGATGTTTAATTAAGTTCAGAACAAAATTTATTTAGTTGAATTTATTTTTATAATTAAATAAAAACAAATAAATAAATAAATAAATAAAAATACTCAAGAAAAACGACAACTTATTACTATCATTGGGACAACCTAACGGTGGCAGCCGTGTGAAAGGCAGCTTGTTAGTACAGCATTATATAGCTACCAGGTTAAGTTTACCCCAATTATAATGTTTTCCCACAATACTTTGGAAAGCTAAAAGTAAAAAAAAAAAATGTTGACCAAATTTTTTTTAGAATAATATGCTTAACGTATGGAGTAAAAACTGTTGATAATGCTTGCACTTGTTTTCAGAACAAGATAGATGAGATCCACAAGGCTGTGAGTACCGGCAACTTGCGAGATGTGCAGCATCTGATTGATCGCAAGAAGCTCGCTTTTTGCAGGGACCACATGGGAGCTAGCCCAATGCACAAAGCCGTCTTGTTCTCCCAAAAGCCCATCATAGACTACTTGCTGGACCGGTATCCTTCTGTTGTGCATGCCAGAGACCACGTAAGTGCGAAATTTTCCGTAACTAAAAGTTTGCAAACAAAAAAATTTTGTAATTTAAAAAAAAGGTAAAATTAAAGCAAATGCTCTCTTTTGGCCAATTAGATGCACCCCATTAGCAGTATTTAAAAACATATTGGGTGCTTAAATTAGTATATAATGAGGAGTATTAAAATTTAAAGTAGCATCTGTAAAATTAGCTTAATATTTAATCTAACAGTAAATAAGTTTATGAAAATAAAGGCTGTAAAAGGTCCCGATAATAATACTTGATAAGTATATTTCCTAAAACGTTAGAGCTGTAATATCTTAAACCATTTTAATAAAATTGTCACTGTTTCGTGTGCAAAGTAATTCCCCTTAAACTGTATTGCTACAAAATAAAGAATTTCTTTTATGCGTCTCGCTTCCTTAGAAGACTTTTTTTCGTCAATTGCGCTGACATTTAATTCACCTAGTAAACAAGTACGTTTGATATTAATTTCAAAAGCTGTACTAAGCGCATGGAACACTTCAAAAAACATTTCACTTCTCTTAACAAACTAACAAACCTGGTTAGAGCTAGGTGTAGAGTTGACAGCTAAAATATCAAAGAAAAACCTCGTTAAATGAAGGTAATGTGATTTGTACTAAATAAAGTTTCATGTTATCAATAATAATTGTCATTATTTTATCATTATTATTACTATTATTACTATAAATAAATAAATAAATAAATAAGCAAATAAAATCAAAAATACATTAAAACTAGCTGTCGTGGCCGTCACGAAACTTTCTTCTATATCTATCTATGAATTCCGGTTACAAAATAAAATACGTACTCGCCAGAATAATTGGAGACAGCAGCTCCAATTTCCCAATTATCGTAATAACCCGGCAAATGCAGAATCAATGAGTGAAATTGGAAATCATTGCAAAAGCCTTGTTTAGATTAATTGCAAACATTTTATTTTTAGTAAAAAGAAATTGGCAATAGTTAAAAATTTCAAATCATTGAAAGTTTTCAGCTGTTTTGATAATTAAATAGCGTGAAAGCGGTTTTTTAATGAATTAATTTTTCGCATTGTTGACTAAGCGCAAAAATCACCCCACCCTCCCCCTGGGGTGATTGGCGCCAAAATTTAATCGATGCTTGCTTCCATATTGGGTTAGTGTTATTCCAAATTTCATTCAAATCGCAGCAATATTTCCCGAGATACAGTAGGTGCAATGACAAAATAAGCACTTTTGATTGCTCCACCCCCCTTTGAGATATTGACACACAAATTGAATCAGCACTTGTACTCAATAGGGTCTACCTATGGACCTCTTTTCGTTTGATTCCGCCGGTTACTTTCTGAGATATAGCAGTCACCCCCGCGCAGAACACGTGCGATTGCTCCACCCCCCTTCGAGATATTGACAAACAAATCAAATCAACTCCTGTACTCAGTAGGGTCTACCTATGGACCAATTTTCGTTTGATTCCGCCGGTTACTTCTTGAGATATAGCAATCACCCCCGCGCAGAACACGTGCGATTGCTCCACCCCCCTTCAAGATATTGACAAACAAATTGAATCAGCACCTGTACTCAGTAGGGTCTACCTATGGACCAATTTTCGTTTGATTCCGCCTTTTACTTCCTGAGATATAGCAATCACCCCCGCGCAGAACACGTGCGATTGCTCCACCCCCCTTGGAGGAATTCGCTAAACAAAGTCAGGTGCACCAATTCACATGGTGGTACATATGTGCAAAAATATTTGTTCGATTTCATGCAGTAGTTTTTGCTCTAGCGCGGCCACAAAAACTGGTCACACACATACAGACTCACACACAGACAGACACACAGACAGACACACAGACAGACACACAGACAGACATTTTCCAAAAATGGTCGAAATGGACTCAGCGCACCTCAAAACGTGCAAATCCGTCAAAATTCGACATTCGAAAATTTTCACGAAACCAATACTTTCTTCTATATATTAGATATAGAAGAAAGTAAAAAACAGTAAATGCGTCAGATTTTGCCACCTTAGCTTTAATTTCAAACAGCAGAAATTGAAACTTGCCAATAATGAGGAAAATATTGTATTTAGCTCTAAATTTTCTAGTCCCTCGCTGTACTATATTTTGCGTTAAGCTGTTTTAAGACGAAAACATAATTTTGCAGTTTCATTCAGCCTATTAAAAACGCATAATGTGAAAATCAATGCTGCATTCTTAAAGATCGATTATAAACTTGAAAAGATTCATTCTAGTGACCTTTAAAGACACCCCCTCCTTTTTATTATATAAAACCCTTGTTTTGAGTAACTACTTTTCAGTATTTTCACAGTTGACTAAGATTTGAGGAACAAAGAAAAGTTTCATTATGAATATACATTTGAACTTTTTTTTATTAATATTATTTTCAGAGAGGAAGGACACCTCTGCATTACGCAGCAGTACTGAACGATAATGGAGAAATTTATCAGATGCTTTTGGATCACGGTGCAGACATCAAAGCAACTGACGTGGTAAGACTGTATAATAGTTCCGATTCTTTTTGGGTACACCATACATTTTTAATCAGGGTCCGACAAAACCGCGCGCTGTGCCGCTCAGTGACTAGTTTTTTCAGGTCAAGAATTTTTTAGAAACCATGTTATGCTTAGTTTTCTTTTAATCACCAAAGAAATGATTTGTGTGGCGACGGATATTTTCCAATCTCCAAAAGCTGCACAAACTTTTTGTCTATCTCTGTTCACAATAATTAAAGAAGCCTCACAGAATGTATCGACTCAACGTAAATTTTAAAATTTCAGTATCAGTCATTTTATTGAAAGAATAATAATAGTCATTTTAATGACCAATGCAAAAAACCTAGCTGTTTTTGTTTAAATCTGTGCACATATTTTGTAAGATATCGATGAAGTATAAAAGAAGAAAAAAAACCTGTAATAATCAGGCAATCTTTTGTTGAAGCTCAGACAATGCATAAAACTACATGGTTAAATCGATTCCCAATGTCGATTAAGAATCTATAAATTTAAATACTACATGTCGTAAAAAAATGGACTGATTAGAATATAAATTTAGTTAGCAGTGGAAATAAGTTTATTAAACAGTATGAGAAACCTAGTCATGGTTTATACTAAAGTAATATATGTGATGTGGATAGATCGACAGAACATCAAAAGAGTGTCATGATACAAATTAGTATTCCATTAGACACAGCGTGCAAATACAGTAGGAAATTTTGGTTTAATAAATTTCTAAAACGTCTTGTAATGTTATGCATTTTCTTCTGAGCAAAAAAAAAATTTATTAAATATGATATTATGAGCCTTAAAAAGTAGACTTGATTAGATGAATATACTCTCACATGCGCATTATAGTTGAAGAAGAATATTTTGGCGAACTCACCTTAATGTTTGAAGGGACTCACCAAAAGCAAAGGTGATTTAAAACCCCAATTCACAATAGATTTGCATTATTTTTACAGAAAACTGTAAAGATTTTGGGGGACGTCGACCCCCCCCCCCCCCCCAAGTACAACACTGCTCACAGGACACTACGACTCAAAGCAGAAAAAAAAATCGAAATCTGTCGATTCGAAGGAAAGAGTGAAAATGTTTAATTGACCAATGCAAACATTTTAGCAATATTTATATTCTATATTAATACATCTGTTGTGGATATATGAAATGAACATTACGAAGATGTTGAAATATCCATTATTGTTTTATCTGTCATGGTGTACTATTGTGTAACATAGTTATGGTTTAATCAGCTCCAAGTGCTGTTATGTCATTCATAAGATATAGCGTTCCTTTGGAAGAGAACGTTGTTTAAATTAAAGCAAAAAATAAATAAATGAATGAATAAAATAAGCATAAACTTTAAAAATAATTAAGTGAATTACCACCACTGATTTAAATAAATGGTATATGTAAACTGGAAGCGAAATAATAACTTACATGAAAACGAAAGTGGACACATGTTTAGTAAATATATTGCAAATATTTCTAAAAATAAACCACTTTGTAACCATCTTTTGTGGGATATTTTTTCAGGATCTGTGTCCTTTAGGGAATTATCAACGCTTATTTACCTCAAATACATTGATATTATTATCTGATCTCCGTGCACATAATTAGTTTCAAAAGAAATAACTTATTCCTAGGAATAAATTGCAACCCATTACCAAAATGAACTGAGGCTAAAGCTCACGATAATTAGTGGGTGCGGTCACTGAATTTTCCGTTGGGAATATATTTCTCCGAAAAATGCAAAAATATGTATTCACTAAATTTACGCAGCACTCTTGATAAGTAGTATACAAGACGAAAAAAAGCTGATCAAGATACAAAGCATTAAAATGAATTATTTCCAGCTTGGCGTTTTTTAAAATACTTGATTAAAGTAAATTTATTGAAAAAAAATTTGTCATTTTATAGCTATAAAAACAAAAGATAAAAATTTCTATCGAAATGAACTGAAACTGTAAGAGTTTATTCGAAAATATATGAAATAAGTTCTGCAATAAATTTCTTTTAAAAAATAACTCACTAAAATGAACCGTTTCGTTCTTTTCAATTATTTTTAAAAATATGAACTTTTCTTCAAAACTGATTGATGAAAATGAATAGTTTTATTTAGAACTCGGTATAAACATCAATTTTCAAGAAACATAGAAAACCAACCTGCTTCGATGTTGATACAGGTTTTGAAATAGAAAACTTAGAACATCAGAGTTACAAACTTCAATATTTCGTGCTCCAAAGTTATAAAGTAATTTGAGCAATAACTTCTTTTCAAAAGTAACTGACAAAAATGAATCTTTGCGCTCAAAAAACCATATAGTACTGCTTTTCAAGATTTCCAGAAACATAAAAAATATGTATTTTGTTTTAAATTGCTAAATCATTACTTTAAAATATAATTACAACTATAAAAATAAAATACAATAACGGGCTACATGGGTTATTTTTACAACTAACCCATTTTCCCAGGAACTTTCTTATGGCAAAAACGTAGCAATTTAAAAATAAAATTTTGCATTTTGTAAAAAATGTAAGAATTTTAGCGAAATATACGAAACTTCAATGCTGTAAACTGTAATTGTTTTTCTCTTCACAGAATGAAGAGCTATACTTTGAACGTTAACCATTGTTCTTAAAAATAGCAGTTAAAAGCAAATGTTACTGATTTCAGGCTTTGTTAAATATATAACCGGAGGTAACCATAAGAACACCATAGGGCACAACCTCCTGGAGGAAAATAATGCATTTTTTGAATTAAATAGAAAAAAATAAAATAATTAAATGTAAAAGAAGGCACACACTTTCAATATTGGGCATTCTCATTTAGATATTTCCTGCTTACATTGTCCTTTACTAAAGCACTAAATTACAGCTATCGGGGGTTTGACCGAATGTATTCTTTGAAGCAAACTTAAATGGTATCGCTAAAGAGCTTCTTTTCAGGTTATTCAACGTATTTTCTACTTTTGAATAGATTTTTAAGACGTTGTATTCTTTTTTAATTATTTATGTATCAATTTAACTTAATTTTATTTATTTATTTTTCTTTGAAAACTTAAAAAAAGGAGTCAAATATATTAAAGAATCGGCGAAGACCAGTTTTTAAAAAATAGTCTGCTATTTTATTTTTTATTTGTTAATTAAAATGACAACAAATGCAAAAAAAAAAAAAAAACCAGCTAAACTGTAAAATGCTCCTCAAATTCAATTTGCGCATAAAGTTATATGCTAAAGAAACTTTTAATCATTGCACAAAGTTTTAAAGGCTTGTTCAAAAAAAGATTAAAACGTTCAATTTTGTAATTGTTAATTTCAAATACTCCATTAATTTCATTTCTTAACTATTTCATTAATTTAACTACTCCATAATACATCAAACAATTATAATTATCTTTGCAAAATCACCGAGCAGCAGAAAACTGCTTTCTTAGTTGGGAAAAAAATAGATTTGCAGAACTTCAGCGAAGAATCTTTTATTTACCTTTGTTTTCTGTTGGTACTTTTTAGGCCCTTATAATATTTCCGCTCAAAAGTTAAGAAAAGGTCAGAAATTTCAAAAAATCATGCCTTTCGAAAAGGCATACATGTCAAATAAAATATTATATAGAGATTTTTTCTTTGATTTGCTTGTTGCTTAGCTTGTTTCAAATTCCTAAGAAAATCAATAATATAGAAATTCCTTATGTGTTCTGTTTAGTATGGCAACCGTCCGGAGTATTATATGCACGCACAAGAAGAAATGAACATTGACGAACTGAAAGAGGGAAATGAACCTGCAAAACCCGTAAAACCAGTGAAAATAAGACATTTTATAACGAACGGTGGATCTCCACAAAAAGAAGCAGCCGCGAAGTCAGCCAGTAAGTCAGATTTCGATAAAAAATGTTAGTTAAGAAAGTGAAATTTCATGAAATTTTATTCAGCATCTGTAGCAGTACAAGATCAGGATGAAGAAACTTTTGAAAAGTATAAAGTTTGTATGATAAAATCTTGTTACCATAAGTTTCAAAGGAGCACAAAACTTTTTCGCTGTAACGGGAATTTCGTTGTGTAAAACTCAAGCAATGTAATAAAAATTAAAATGGTACTGGACACTTACTTCATCGAGACAGATATTTCGTTGCATTAATATTCACTGTGTCGAGATTTTACTTCAATTCCACAGTCACTGATTTACTAATCCAAAGGTTGTATCGAAGGTTATGACATGAACATTTTTATTCTTTGCTAACGACACAACGTTAAAATATGAAGTTTGGAAGACCTTAATTTATACAGTAAACTCTCGATTATCCGCTAGCGGATTATTCGCGGGGCGGATTATCCGCGAGGGTCTCTGGGGGAAAAATTTTTTAGTTAACTTTATTCTTGTAGAAACTAAGTTACCTTTATTGATTTTATATGCTTGAGAACCTCAAATGAAAATAATTTTTTTTATGCTGTACTTATCGTCACTGTTTGTACATATTATGTTGTAAGTGTAATGCAATTTTTTTGAAGCAAACGACTTTTTAATCTTCTTTACCCCTTATTTTATGTTTTTTCGGATCATTTGCGATTTTTTTTATTTGCGAAACCTGTGACACCCCATTCCGCGGATAATCGGGAATGTACTGTATTAGGAAATAACGGAAGAATAAAATTTTAACTTGAATTTTGGAGGAAGAACTGAGACATTCCTTCTAGCGTAGGAAAATAACGTGTTTAATATTCCTATATAACAAAGTTCCGTCTTAGGGTAGCAATAAGCTATTGGTGTCATGAAGAGAAGGAGTGCTAAAGAAATTATTTCTTTATTTTCGACAAAAAAAAGGAACTATTTTTGAAAATAAGATATTTTAATTAATTGTAGTCAATCTGATCTTTTTCTTTTCTTTTCTATAGAACCCGCAGGAACCAGAACGCAGATACGAGAGCTGATCAGCCACGGCAGCATCGATGCTTTGGAGGAGCTCGTGCTGCACGGACATGGAGATCGTCTCTTGGGAGAGTCTGGGACCAACCCTCTCGTGCGAGACTTCATCAGAATGGTGCCCATCTACATGGTGAGTGTTACACTTGAGACACTCGTTTCGTCTGGTTTTCCAGAATTTTACTTTGTTAAATCACGTCAGTCGAAATACATTTATTTATTTGTCTGATAGTATTGGATCTCATATTATTTCCCGATTCATATTGTCTGCTTTCTTCTCATTGAGATGATTTAATGCAGTGCGATTTTATTCTAAAAATGACATGCTGTCAAAAAACATACACGAAATCCCTCCTGAAAGACTCGAGTACTATTATTGTTGCTATTGTTTTAATAATAAGATTAATTATTATTATTATTATATTATACAAGTACAAGTAGAAGGTTACGTTGAAAAAAGAGATAAACAAAATTTTATAGTAAAAATAAAAGAGCATATGGAGAAGTTGATGATTTCATAAGCATAATATTTTAAACAAGTGAGTCATCTAGATAAAGTGATCTGATGGATCGGCACACGTCCGCGGAAAACCTGTTCTCGGATATTTTTACCTGTTTGCTTTAAAAAAATTTCCTTTCTCATAAAAATAACATTTTATGTGACTTTTTTTACGTTAATTTTGTAATTATCTTTATTTGCTTAAAACAATTGCAATATTTAAGGATCTCTCTCTATATATATTTTCTTGTAAATAAATCATTGTGAAAATGTTGTGTTCCGTATGACTGAAAACAAAAAGTCTAAATCATAATATTTTATGGAAACTCATATGCATATTTTCAGAGTTTCAAAGACCCTCTCCCTCAACAAAAAGTTACGATGGTTTATTTAGGATATGTAGGTTTTAACTTGATCATTTTTTTTTCACACTCCATTTTCGCACACTGCCAAGTCTCGGCCATAACCATTCAAATCTACGTATCCTTACACTCCCCAAACACACACATGTTCCTTACAAGTTTTGGGTTAGCATGAATATTTTCAGTCAACTACATGCTTTCTTACTGGCAATAACTATGCTTTCTTTGCTGAGGATTAAATTTACCGGGAATCTACCTCTTGGGAAGGGGGGGGGGGGAATAAAATATTTAAAAATTACGCTGAATCCTTTTGCACATAACCTCTGAAAACAAGTTAAAAGTCTCTTTGGAAATCGGAAGGTCTTGTAATTGAGAACAAATTATTTAAATTATTTATTAAACAG
The DNA here is from genome assembly GCA_038373865.1 of Uloborus plumipes. NCBI lineage: Eukaryota > Metazoa > Arthropoda > Arachnida > Araneae > Uloboridae > Uloborus > Uloborus plumipes. Next base: position 72,915 of record JAXGGA010002445.1, on the reverse strand, counting down.
TACAATGTTTTTTTTTTTTTTTTTTTCATTATTGTTGACATCAAGTTGTAATAAAATATTTACAAGGACCAACACTGTAAAAAATGAACTTTCCTTTTTACAGAATAATACTTGCAGCCGAGGTTCCAATTTAAACTGAAATGCACAGTAATAAACTTAAAATTAGCAATTTCACTGTTTCTTACTCTTAGCAATTTTAGTTCATTGTCGCAAAATTTAGCTGTATTATACTGTAAAAACAACAGCGTAATACTAGCAGCAGAGGTTCCAACGGTAAAATGCACGGTAATCTACTGTAAAATTAGCAATTTTAGAGTTTAGTACTGTAAAGTTAGCATTTTTACAGTTTATTACTGTAAAATTAGCTGTATTGCACTGAAAAAACAACATTCATTTTTCACAAATTGAACACTTCAAGGAATATTTGCAGCAAGGAACTTGTGTGTGTGTGTGTGTGATACATATTTGCAGTATGATATTTATATTTTTTATTACTGACTGTTTCAGGAGAGGATTTACGAGATTCACCGCGCAGTAGCCCGAGGGCGCCTCCGAGACGTGCAAACTCTACTCGACAGAAAGAAACTTGCGCTGTCTCGAGACCCTCTGGGAGCCACCCCGCTGCACAAAGCAGTCCTCTACGGCCATAAGGACATCGCTCAGTACATAGCGGAGAACTTTCCGCTCACGAAGGACACAAAAGACGTAGTAAGACATTGATATCTAACACAATTTAACTGAATCAAATTCTGAAGAAGAAGTGAGGGCTTAAGCTCTATCTATAATCGCAGGTTCCTTTCGCATCCTTTTATTTTCTAAAAGAAAAAAAAATCCGATTGTGAATGCTATCGAGTGGCGAGCATATTTTCAAAGCGAAAATTAGCTTTCATTTGGTATGCCATAATTTCCGCCCGAGGTGTGAAAAAGTGTTAGTTTTAAAACAAGTTCCATGCTTTAGTTTTGAAACAAGTCACGTGATTTAGTTTTGAAGCAAGTTCCGTGCTTTAGTTTTGAAACAAGTTCCGTGTGAAAACGGAATCTTAACTTACTGAGAAACTTCTGTTAAAATTCAGTTTTGCTGTGTTTTTATTGCTCTGATTTGCAGTGCTTTTTTCTCTTAGGATGGTCGAACTCCGCTCCACTACGCAGCTGCATTAAAAGACGGCCATGAAACTTACAACATGCTTATAGCCCTTGGTGCCAATCCTTTAATTCTTGATTATGTGAGTAGAGTGAACTGTAGCATTTCATAAATCCATTTACTTTGTAAAAAGGGAAATGTAGAATTCGAGAATTCCGTTTTTCCGGGTCAAATTAAAGAGTGGTTGACAGATTCGACTTTTCGCCGGCAGATCGGAGCATTGTAAAGTAACAATAACTAGAGGTGATTGCAAAGAGGGGAGGAGTTCATTACAAACTACCGTACTGACATTTTAGAGGGTTGTTTTGGGGAGTCTCAGTCTATTTTGAGCATCTTGTTCTTGGAAGGTGTACCAACGCTTTAGGGAAGATATGCAACCCTGTAATAAAAGCAATAAATTTTGTTAGTTCAGGCACTGCAGTCACCGAAAACAAATATAACAAGAGGTGGGTTAAAAATCATGTATTCAGGCGCTTATATTTCTACTTGAAAGCCTCTTTTAAAATCTAGCTCTAATGGCAAGTTTTAATCATGTATTTTGGAAAGAAAAAAAAGAAACCGAAGAAACTAAATGTTCCTCTCCCTAAAAGTATCTTGTTTCCTTTTTAATGGTTTAAAATGAAACGTTTCACCTCTTTTAAATGCTTTACAGCATTTTTCAATTTTAGAATAGTATATTTTATGACGTGGGAAGTTAGTTACTTACGAATTTAAGCTTATGTTTAGACATTGAAAGGAGCTTTTTGATCTAAAACGGACTGTTCAAGATTGCAATATGTGGTACAATGCGATTCCTACCTTCTAACAGACTTCAATGCTATTCTCTGGAGACAAGGAATCAGGATGCCAATAATTTTTAATTGTAAAAAAAAAAATCTGCGATAGTTTTAGAAATAATCTGTTTTAAAAGTTAATTTGTGTTTATTAACCATTCATTATCTTTTCCTTTTTAACAGAGGGGGAAAACTGCAGAATATTATTTACAGTTTCCAGAACATCTTCATTTAGAACAGCTAATAAAGCAAAGCCAGCGAGCGAATGCTAACTATATTGCTAACAATGCAAACCGAATGAAGTTAGCTTCACCTAAGCGGAGTAAGTATTTATAGTTCATTAAGTTTATTCGCAATAGTAGTTATTTTTAACAATCTTTACATAAGTAAAACTCAAGCCGAGAGAGAAAAAAAGCTATAAAATTTATATTTCAAAAACTAGACATTTTTGACTTTTAGTGCACCGTAATTATAGCCGTTGAGACTAAGCTGTAACTTATGTCAACAAGCGACGAGCACTACTAGCGGCTATTAAATGTTACTACATACAAACTATATTGTATGACTTATACAATTTGGGTTGTATACTGCATACAAATTGTATTGTATATGCTATACATACAAATTGTATTGTATAACACATACAAATTGTATTGCATACTATACATACAAATTGTAACATACAACTTATATTGTATACTACATACAAATTGTGTTGTATACTGCATACAAATTGTACTGTTTATTACGTACAGATTGTATTATAGACGAATACTGTAGACAAAATACTTCTTGGTTCTGTTGGTTCGTTTTCAAAATACAAAAAATATAATTGTTACGCAAATGATCTATGATGTTACATACAACTCTAAATTCATTAATGGTAAATTTTGAAAATTACTAATAAAACTTGTATATTTCACAGAATCACCATATCCCACAAGAGCAGCGTTGGCTTTGGATTCCAACTCAAACAATCGACATATGAATGGAGACCTGGTGAGGCATTAAAAAAAAGTCCTTTTGATTACAATTTGTAATAAACGAAAATAATTTTATACTTCAACAGTATGTAACTGAAGCAATGCAATAAGTACTATCTTTAAAAGTCATTTGTGATTTAGAAAAATTCCCAGAAAAGCCTTCTGTAACTATTGCATACTTAATGCAATCTGATATTTCGCTGTGCATTACAAAAAGAAATATAGGCACAAAAAGAAAACACGCGTCCACACACATATTTTCCCATGATGATATTTGAAACCTTTTCCATGATGTAAAATTCTTAAATTATACTTGATACTTACTTTCATCAAACATGAATTAGCATTATAAAAACTTCTCATTTATTTCTTCGATATTTTTTGAAGCTCTAAGAGTCAAAGTCGAATGTGGCTAAAATTAAAAAATATGCATGTAATCATACTTTTCAGGATTTTTTTTTTCTAAGTCTCGTATAGTCCCTGAACTAATGAGTAATAAAACATACATAAAAGTTCTGAAAGATATAATTTGAAAGTTTTGTCAAAAATGTTTCAATTAATATCATTCAAGATTATTTTAAAGCTTCTTCTTTATCCTTAAAAATTTTTTTGATAATGCCAATGAACATCATTATGCAAAGATTTTTTGTAAACTTTCCATGACGTAAGAATGTCCGTTGGAAGACTTGAAAACTCAAAATAGTTTATCTGGCATCACAGTGTGAACTTTTATACCTCATTTTGTAATTGTATATTCATTACATACAATGTTGTAAAATTTCCAAACTCACAAAAATTTTATTTTCTTCGTTGTATCTCGACCTTCTGTAGGTTCAGACTTTTTTCATTAGGTAGAAGTTCTTCTTGATGAGTTAGGTTGACTAGTACTGTAACTTCAAAGTCATGCACTTTTAAAAACCTACTATTTATATTTTATGCTCATTGTTTTTATTATAGAGTGATGAAACTGAAGATTCTGAATTGCAAAGAAATGGACTTCTAAGTCTTAGGATGCCAAAGAAGACTCTTTTCAGAAGTCAACCTCTTTTACCACCGCCTAAACTTAAAAGTAAAAAAAATATTTCATTAACTAAAATATTGTCTAATAACGCATTACAACAATGCATCAATGATACGCTACCTGATTACTAAATTTTGATTTTTTTTTTATTTTTTTTTTACGTATTTTGTAAAATATTCTGTTTGAGTTCCTGGACATTACTTGAACACAATAATTTGGAAAGGATTATATTATGCTTTTCAGCTAATAATTATAGATACATCTCACATATATAGTAATAGTACTTACAGTGACGAATGTAGTGCGTTTTACAACTGTTTAGATATTTTTTTCTAATTTGTTTTTGTTGGGAAGAAGAAAACTAATTAAGGACATGATTCAATTTATTTCTACAATAATCTTTGCTCAAACTTTATATTATAAGCTTAGTGGCTTCACGTTTCCACGCCACAAATCCGCGTTCGATTTCCTGACTTTACGCTGAACTTGAGCCCTAACGTCATCAGAGACGGCTAACATTCCCCTTTTTAGGACTTCAATTTCGGAAAAGTTCCAAAAGAGTTTCACCGACCACATTTATCTCCCCTATCTAATCAAACATAGCTTACTTACAATTTTGCGTTTAGAACTCAAATTTCGACTTTATTTTCTTGAAGAGAGTTTCAAAACCTGTCCCTTTCTCAACTTCATCACACATACCAACAATTGCGTTTTTAGGCCTTCAGTTTGCAAAAAAAATGTGGGGGAGAATCCGTGCCTCCCTCCCTCTAGTTATAGGGGCCTTACCTTAAATATCATCTCAGATGACCTACAATTGCGTATTTAGAGTTCCAATATTGAAATATTTTGGGGGTGGTGTCTTGAACTTCATCCCTTACCGAACGTCATCAACGAACCTATACATTTGTGTATTTAGGGCTTGAAGTTGGGAATTTTTCTGGGGGAATGCCTCCGGATTCCCCTTAACGTTTTTTAATATCTAACAAAATTTGTTTTTGTTTGATTTGGGAACAAAAAAGTTTTTGGAGTTTCAGTTTCGAAAAATTACCGGGCGGAAAACTAAGTTTTTTAAACATTTATCGCCTGTCCCATGGGAATGATGGCCTTGAAAATTTATTTAGGGAGGGGTCTAACCAATCATTAAGATAAATTTACGATTCGAAAGAGATTCGATTACAAAAGAGAAAAGTTTTTATTGCGAATAAGAAATTTGCAAATTATTTCGGAGGGGAGGAGAGGTTGTCAACATCCACTCCCTTTAATACGCCCTTGGCAACTGCGGATCCAGCTTTGGAGGAGGTCACTGTCCAAAAATGAGGAAGGGTCACAAAGTGAAATTTTAGGGGTCAAATGGGGGGAGATTTGACCAAATTTATCGAAATCCAGCTTGCTTTTGTTTTTGGAGTAAATCAATATAAGAAAGGGGGAGAGGAAGGCAAAACTATAATTTTAGATCTCAAATTAAGTGGGGGGGGGGGGGGATTTATCGAAAAAAGTGTCCGAAATGCAGTTTTAGGCTATTTTTGCTCCCCCCCCGGACCCGCTGGATTCGCGCCTATCTTTGTGCCCCTCCGGATTCTCAAAGTGCCCCCCCCCCCTCGGAGCAAAATGTCTGTAAGAAACACTGCATGCAAATAAGGCTTGTTTTAAAAGCGTGTTGCAAAGCTCGTGAGTATTATTTTTCCGTGAAATTTGAAGCATTGCATTCATGTTAGGCGGGAATGCCTTCAAGAAGACAACGAAGCCATTATCAACAGCTCACCGAGTTTAAACCAGGTCGTACAATTTGGCTACAAGAAGGTGGATTTTCATTTCGCGATATTGCAGAAAGACTTGGTGGGAATGTTACCACCGTGAATGATTATTGGAAGCTATGATTAAGGTATAGTACTACCTCAAGAAGATCGAGTCCCGAGCTGCCCCATGGCACGACTGAGAAGGAAGATCGCCGAATCCTGCGTACGGCTGTGGCGCATCGTGCTGCATCTGCGGCTGACGTTCGAGCTGCAGTTGGTACCGTCGTTACCCAAAGAATGGTACGAAATCGCTTACTTCAATTACAGCTCCGAGCCGGGTAGCCTGTAGCCGGTATTCCATTGACTGCAAACCATTGCCGTTTGCGACGGTAGTGGTGTCAAGACAGAGCTCACTGGAGGTCGGTTCTGTTGTAATTTGTTGTAATTTCTGATGAAAACAGATTCTGCCTTGGTACGAGTGATGGTCGTATGTTGGTCAGGAAGAGGCCAGGGGACCGCCTGCATCCAAGCAGTCTGCGACCTAGACACACGGGACCTAAACCTGGAGTCATGGTCTCGGGATCAATTTTCTAAGACAGCAGAAGCACTCTTGTGGTTATCCCAAACACAGTGACTGCTAATTTTTTATCAATCTGGTAATTCAACCTATAGTACAGCCCTTCATGAGTAGCTTTCAAGGGGGGGGGGTCCGACAGGATAACGCTCGCCCTCACACCGCTGATGTAACGCAATGTGCTCTACAGAGTGTTGACATGCTATCATGACCTGCAAGATCACCAGATCTGTCTCCAATTGATCACGTAAGGGATATCTTTGGATGGCAATTCCAGCATCATCCACAGTCAGCAATGACTGTCCTAGTATTGACACAACAAGCGCAACAAGCATAGCACTCCATACCACTAAGTGACATTCGGCACCTGTATGACACAATGCATGCACGCTGGCAGGCTTGCCTTCAAAATTCTGGAGTTTACACCGGCTCTTAAAGTAACATAATTTCACATTTGCACAGCATTTTCTTGAGCTTAAATTAGCCAGTGATCTTGTACATTTAATCAATTAAACATGTTAACTAGACAATTTCATTACCCAAATTTCGTTACTCTACAGTAATTTTTTCTTGGTGTTGTGATTTTTTTTCCCGCCAGTATATCTTTTCCTATGCTCTTCTAAACAGCATGCGGGGTGCTTGGCGGCCGAGATTGGATACATTTTTACTGCGCATCACACTTTTACTGGTAAAAATAGTGAATTTTAAATTATTTTCGGGCAATTCCACGTCAAATCAATCATTAAAAAAACAGTTTTTGAAGTCACCATTTCCAATTTTTACAAAATTTGGCGTGAAGGACGCATATGACAAGGTAAGCAATTCTTTGCTAATTTTTAGATTTCTACTTAAAAAATTGAACGAAATACAAAGCTGTTAAAAACTTAAAGGGTACGAAAAAAAAAGTTTTTGAATGTGAATGACTGTAGTTTCTTTTCTAACTAAGTAGAATAAAAAATAAAAAAACACAGTAAAAGTAAAAAATTGAGTTTTCCATTGATATATTACATGACATACTTAAGACATGTCTAAGCTTCTTATTGCCCCGAAATGGTTTAAAAATATCAACAAAAATGTGATGCGTTGTAAAAGACGCAACCGCTCTGTGCCGCCAGACAATCCATATGCTGCTTCGAAGAGCATAGAAATAGATTAAAGGGCCAGACGCAAGACGTCTTAAAATTCTGCCTTGAAGACGTTGCTAGCTCTTAAATTATTAGTAATATAATAGGTTACTTATGCTTCAGTACAAAAAGGGAAAATGATACAAACTTATTATTCTTATCCTTTTTATTAGGACTAGAAATCAACTCAGCTAACATAAAACGATGGGTTCGAGAAGAAGATTTAGAAAAGTTAGAAGGTGCTGTGTTAGAAGGGTATGGAGACAAGGTTGCTCTGCAAAGGAGTGATAATATAAAACTTCAACAGTATATAAATGACCAGGTATGGATTTCAAAACATAAATTCAGTAAAGGAAACTTTTAAACGTTACTTTATTCAAAATATGACTAAATGTATAAATATACACTCTTAAATATGAAAGCCAAAGTAATGGGATTTATTCAAATACTATTGCATACTCTGAAGAAAGATGTTTACATATTTGGTAAATTAAATGAGCAACGTTTTATGAAGTGGTTGATAAATTTTAACTATGTAGTACTTAGTAAAATTATAAAATACTAGCAGAACCCGGCAGACGTTGTTCTGCTTAGATGTATATTTCGTCTTCACGTGGTGTTTTGGATGTAAAAATCTATAAAGCGTTGTTGAAAATAGGCATGATGAAAGATTTTAAAAAATCTAAATGAAGCAAAGTTATCTTCTCATAAAGTTATTCAATTTTCAGAAAGTCTATTCAATAAAAAAGTTCATTTTCCTTTAATACTATAAAACTATGTTCTATATAGGGGACTTACCCACCATTCCGTACGTCGTTAATATTTTTTAACATTGCGGTTAATGACAAATATTACGGACTTGAAATAGCAAACACCTTAAAAAATATGGTAGCATTTGAGTACTGTCATGCAATAATATGTTTGTCTGAGAAGGAAACATATTTAATCAGGTATTTATCATACACACATAATTTTTTCTACTCCCGAAAACAAAAATAGTTGCGTAGCAACGTGCCTTGGAAAATTTCAATTATTGAAGGTTCTTGACGCTATTTAAAAAGTCGCCAATTTGGTAGCTAATTTGGGATACCTGGGGTAATTCTGAACCCCTATCCCTTCCATAAATAAAGAAACTTACGTAATCTCACTTTTGTGAAAGAGAAATTGTCGCCAAATGTTGAGGTATTCTCTATGAAGCTGATTACTTTTTTGGCAATCTGAAATCAATTTGAATATTATATTTGGCGCTAAAAATACACCATTCCTTAAGGCGTTAAAATAATTTCCAACATTGCGGTATATCATAGCAAATAGTTTGGACATGAAAACGAACCATTGATTGGATGTTTGGCGAGAAAATATAGTAACATACTCTGATTGAAAACAGCAATAGGTATAAAGAGCAAAATAGTGTTCGCGTGGAAAATAATGCATGCCATCTAAGCCTCTACAAATCTAAAGCAGTTCCGAAATATGAAACTGAATCTCATTTGTTTTTAAAAAAAGATTAATCTATTAATCAAATACCTTTTTTATCCTTTATACTTGAGATAGTTATTGGGAAAACTTCCATTATTGAGGGCTCTTGGCGCGATTTAAAAGATCGCCAAATTTACGGTAGCAAGCAATTCCAACTATCTGCCAGAGAGTTGAGTTGATACACTAAATACTCGATTGGATTGATGAAAGTCTTCGAAAATGGAGTTTTAAATTGAAATTACAAAGACAGAATCATGTCTAAAATTGAAATAAAAAAATAACTACCCATCGGATTTTGTTGAAACTGGTCTCTAAACCTTCCCAGTACCAAAAGGAACAAACGGTGAAAGTTTCAGTCAAATCTCCCGAGTAGTTTCTGAGATCTTAGGGAACACACACACACACACACACACCAACATTCATTTTTATATATATAGATCTGCATATCCTCAAAATAAAATAAATAAATGTAATAAAACATTTTTTTTTCTTAATTGACACTGACACTAGTGCCAGTTCTATTTCCAGCATCTATTTATTTTTTCAGGTGCCTTTGCTTGTTAAAAAGATCGAAGCTATCCATTCCGCTGTGTCCAATGACGATCTGAATGAACTCCAAACACAGCTGCACGAAACTGACCACATGGTGCTCGCAAAAGACCAATTCGGAATGGCTCCTATACATCGAGCCGTACTCATGAATAAACCAGAAACACTAGCATTTCTTATTGAAAAGTTCCCTGAAACTGTAAATGCAAGAGACAAGGTAATATGTTCATCAAATTTTCCCACTCTTATAGCGTCTTAAAAGCGAGATGAAAAGAAAACTGAATTATAATACTGTAGTGACTTCGGCTGTAAAATAGTTTGAAAATATTTCGCAACAGAAAATTGAATATGCTAGCTGCAAAGGCAGTTAGATTAGCCACCAACTGTAGATTAGTGTTTAGCGGTTTTACACCAATTTATAGAACGTTTGATACATAGTTTTCAATATCGTAAAATGGGGTGTATAGGAACAGCGGGGTCAATCGGAACAAAACTTCCCGACCGTACAAAGAAATTCTTCATAAATATACTATTGGGTATTTTTCGCCATGGATTTTTTTAAAGAAAGGTAAGATCATAGGAAGTAGAAAAAAATTACTTTCGTCAATCTGGCAACGCTACTGGCTTCTGAGGAGGGCTGCACGTGGAATGCTAGAAAACATCACGTTTTCATAGACTGCAAACCTTCATATGTATGAACAAAACTTCTTATATTTAACAAGAAGTTCTGTCAAGAACTAAACGAGCCTACTTTCCCGTACATCGACATCGGCATTCTAGCATCTGATCATTATTCTCTTGATCATCTGAGACTAAACATTATGTCAAACATACCTTTTTAGCACTTAAAGCTGATTTCTAAAAGCAAAATATACCCCTCTCATCAGATGAAATAGAGACATAAAAAGTAAATAAATGAATAAATGAAGTTTTGTCGCACCTTTTAAAGAATGTAACTGTTACAGTTCTTCCGTAGAAAAATTCCTCAATCGTTTTCAAAAAAAAAAAAAAAATTAAAAGTACAAAGTACATCAAAACCCATTTTCTCAAAGAAAGGAAAAAAAACTCGTCCGTGGATAAAATGTCTCGATTTTCACTTTTAAACCGTTGCCAGTTGTTAAATATAAATAAAGAATAAAATGCTCTCGTGAATGAAACACTTTTGTTACAAAAAAAATCGTCTGCCAAAAAAATAATAGTAATAAATAAAATAACACAAATGAATAAATAAACAAAAAATCGTCTGCACAGTCAGTCATTTTTTTCTGAGCCTGCATTTCCGCCATGTTTGCGGAGTCGGAGTCGGAATCAGAGTCCTCACAGAAGATTATTCAGAAAAGTACTTTACAAACATTATTTATCAAAACCATTTTTTGACAAAGTTAGTTTGAAGGAAATCCGACTTTAAGTTCCAGGATCAACATTCAACTTAAATTCCCCGTAGGCGCTAATGTTAAATTTTTTTCTGAACTGTTCAATATTGAACGAGAAATGGTTCAAACCAAAAAGCGAAATAAGGGAATGAATCTCTCCGAGATCTTTCAAACAAAAAAAAAGTTTATTCCATTCGGATGGTTCACTCAGAAGTTATTAGATGGGGAAAGGTTGCTTGAACGGTTCAATGTTGAACGAAAAAATGTTCAAATTGAAAATTTAAATACTGTAATGAAGTATCCTTGCTGAGATCCTTCGAACAAAAAAAAAAGTTTATTTAAATCGTACTGTTCACTCAAAAATTATTAGGGGTGACAGCTTGCTTGAGCGGTTCAATGTTGAACGAAAAATTGTTCAAATCGGAAATGTAAATACGGGAATGAAGTATCCTCGATAAGATCTTTCGAACAAAAAAAAGTTTGTTGAAATCGGACTGTTCACTCAAAAGTTAGCATCGCGGGACAGGTTGTTTGAACGGTTCAAAGTTGAACCAAAAATTGTTCAAATCGAAAAATCAAATATGGGAATGAGTTGTACTCGCCGAAATCTTTCCAACAAAAAAAAGTTTGTTCAAATCGGAATGTTCATTCAAAAGTTATTAGGAGGGGGGAAGGTTGCTTGAACGGTTCAATGTTGAACCAAAATTGTTCAAATCGAAAAATCAAATATGGGAATGAGTTGTAATCGCCGAGATCTATCCAACAAAAAAAAGTTTGTTCAAATCGGAATGTTCATTCAAAAGTTATTAGGGGGAAAGGTTGCTTGAACGGTTCAATGTTGAACGAAAAATTGTTCAAATCGAAAATGTAGATACAGGAATGAAGTATCCTTGAAAAGATCTTTCGAACAAAAAAAAGTTTGTTCAAATCGGACTGTTAACTAAAAAGTTAGCATCGCGGGACAGGTTGTTTGAACGGCTCAAAGTTGAACCAAAAATTGTTCAAATTGAAAAATCAAATATGGGAATGAGCTGTACTCGCCGAGATCTTTCCAACAAAAAAAAGTTTGTCCAAATCGGAATATTCATTCAAAAGTTATTAGGGGGGGACAGACAGACCGACCGACACGACAGACCGACAGACCGACCGACACACAAATTCCCCATCTCAATACCCTACTTTCAAATTTTTAATTTTTCGATATTCATTTTGCCTTTTTATTTTTTTAACTTGGCGATATTTTTTGGACTTGGCGATATTTTTTTTAACTTGGCGATATTTTTTGGACTTGGCGATAGTTTTTAGATGCATTAAGCCAATTTTAATACTTTTTTCGTCTTTCTGTTATTTTTAACGGGAAAGTAGGCTAAAAACTAAGAGTGGTATGTTTCAACTATACATGTATCTGAACAACAGAATACTACATTAGAATTTACATTTTTTATAAATTGCGTCATAAAAATGAAGAATTCTGAAAAATGCCATAGGAAAAAAAATTGCGGGGTGAATCGGAACACTTAGTTCTGTTGTTCCAATTCAAACTTATTTGAAGGAAACTGTTTGAAAAATCAAGATTCTAACCCCAATTCTTCTAATCAAGATAAGGACAAGGATTTATTACTGTTTATCCCTTCTGGTGAGCAACTAGATCTTAGAATAACAAAAAGTTGCAGATTTCAAAAGATTTTTTCTCCAGGAGACTTTTTTTTACTTAAAATACGAAGGGGAAAGTCACATAGACTTTATGTAGTAAAAGTCCAGCACACAGACAGTGATGAATAAGCGAAAAAATCTTTCAGGACAATCCCCGAAACCCAGAGATTTTAAGAAACTAAAGAAAAAGCAGAGTTTATCCCAGGAGATGTTATGAAAAAACTTAACCCAAGTCACAATTGCTAGTTTTAAGGACAAGTACATATTTTTAGACTACATGAGTGACTTCCATTTATGTTAAATCTTTGTATTTCAATTCAAAAGCATTTCTTAAAATTACTTTTCATTTTTCATAAGTTTAAAATTATTTTGAATTTTGACAAATTATAAACGTTTACTGGTATTGAAATTATACATTTATTTGACAGTAATTATCTGTTCTTATTCTCCCCCATCAATATTACTCATGTTTATGAGACCTATTACAGGTTAAAGTGAAAAAAATAAAAATTTTAACATGTGTTCCGATTGACCCCTATCAGCGGGGTGATTCGGAACACCCATAATTTCCTATATCTATATATATAAAGATGACGGTGTTCGTTTGTCTGTTTGTACGTTTGTAACCGCTGGCCAGAAGCCCCCACAGCACCTACAGACCTGAAACTTGGCTCAAAAATTCGAACGTACCCCGCCCTCGTGCACCTCGAAGCCCAAATTTTTAATTTCGAATTAGTTATTTTTAAATTAATTAATTAGTCTCATTTTTGGTGTATCCACCATAATTGAGGGGGGAAAACCTTCCCGCACCCCAAAACATTATATATCGTTGGAGAGGGGTTTTTTCTGAAAAAGAAAAGTTTTAGCACGTTTCTGTCCGTTAATTAGGACAGGAGATATTAATTAATCAAATTTAGTCAATTTTCAAGGCCTAACTCTACGCAGAACTGAAACACTAGAGCCATTTTCCTGATCAGCTGCTCTTTTGTCCCTGAAGTTACTTTGTGGTTAAAATTGTGCGTATAGATTTAAGCCTTGAAAATTTATTCAATTTGAATGCTTAATATCTCTTATTTCTTTCTTAATTTTCTGTCTTTTTGATTTATTTGGCGAATTGATTTAAACTTTAACATGACTTTAAGTGGAGTTTAAAAGATGGAGCGCATTTGAACTAAAGGATATAATAATTTTAGTTCAGAGGGGTCGGAGGGAATTTAAATTTATTCAGTTGAATTCCTCAAAATTTGGTGTTACCAAAAATGTCAGAATGGAACTATTATTGTTAAAAAAATAGCGATGGCTATCAGCTACTCTTCGTATTTGGCGTGGTAAAGTTTGGCAACAATAGGGATATTTACCAAACCTCCCAGCCAGTGAAACACTTCTTTCTCCAAATTAAAGAAAAAGAAAACGCTCTGTGAAGGAACAGTAGTTGTTTGCAGTCTAAAAAGTATTTTATTGCATGTTTAAAACATGTATATAATGCCGCCAAACCTAAATTTTTAATAGTTCCATTCTGACATTTTCGGTAACACCGCTATGAAGTTACTGTTCGTATTTGGCGTCGTAAATTTTGGCAACAATCTGGAAATTTACCAAACCTGCCAGCCAGGGAAATCTTGCTTATTTGAGGGTTACTGTTATAGATTGTATTCACTTCAAAGAGATGGTGCGAAAGACATTATATTTCTTGCCTTTTAATGTTCACATTAAAGTCATGGAAGAATGGTTGAGGCTGAGCTACCTGACACAATCGGTTCCCTATGTTAATAAATTTAAATTTGGCGACCAATTTTACATTGAAATTACGGTTAAATCGGTGGATTATGTTAAACTTCAAGGGCAAAATTGCTGTGTTCGTTGAGAGTTTTCGAAAATCTTGCCACTACAGTTATCTCAAAAGTTCCATTGAAACGTTTATTTGGCGAATTGATTTAAACTTTAATATGACTTTTAGTGGAATTCAAAAGGTTGGGGAGCACATTTGAATCAAATATAATAATTTTACTTTAGAGGGTTAGAGTGAATTAAACTTTATTTAGTTAACTTCCTTTACATTTGTTGCACGGGCATCGCCGTGCGGGTACTGCTAGTATTTTAATAATAATTGTTCAAACTGATTTGTCTTTGCTTGGAATATCAAAAGTAAAGCAAGACCGAAGTTTTTACCCAAAAAAACAAATTAAAAAAAAATCTTTTAACTGCTTTTTTCACAATCAAAGCTGACAAGTGTTCCGATTCACCCCATTTTACGGTACCTTATTTGTTTCAAAAGTATTCACAGTCGCTCCAGAGGAGGAAATAGGTCAAAAAAAAATGATTAATTGATATCTCCGTTAACTAAAATCGTATAATTATGTAAATTAAAACTAATAAAGACTGAAAAAGAAAATTATGAATCTATCGGTGCCTAGTTCGACATTGAATGAATATATATGCATGTAAATAATAATCATTAAATTCAAAAAAAAAAAAAGAAAATATATTTAAAAAAATAAATAAATAAAAGAGAGATGGGATCAGTTAATAATGTTGAAATTAAAAAAAACATTATCAAACAAAAAAAATGTTCTTTGCCAATTAGAAAAGAACTGGAGGTAAGATTGCATGGTTGTCAGCGTTACCCAAGAAACACCACGAGGAGGTCACCATGCGACGTTTCTCGTCGGGGAGTTTTGATAAGGCAGGCCCCTTGCCTACTGCCATTGGGGAGTTTTGATTCGGCAGGCCCCCAATGCCTACTGCCGTTAGAGAGCAAAGGCCCATGAGGGCCAGACTTGCGTCATTTTAAGGGGTCAAATTACCTCAAAAATGATTATACAACCAAAAAAAACTGTGCATTTTAAATATTAACGTTATTTCAAGCACATGGAGCAATTACTTTGCTGTAGCTCAAATAACAGTAACGAGTGACTTCAGATCATACACCCTATGTGTTATAATTGAAATGCAAAACTTTAAAGTGCTTTTTTCTCGATGATCAGTTTTTTGTGTTTTCATGTTATGGAACCGTTAAAGATTTTTTTCTACAAAAGATACAGCTTTAAAACAATTCTTTTTGCACTCAGGATAATATATTTAACAAAATTGCACATTAAGTAAACATTTTACTAATTACTAAAATTTATAGAGCAAGTTAAACCTCTAAAGCCGAATTTTTCTGAGAAATTTTTGAAATGCATGATGCATGAAAATATCCCAAAATATTTTCTAATCAATGTATGTGAAAATTAATGTACAGATTTTAAGAGATTATCATTGTGATCATTTAGCAAAAAATTTTTTTTAAATAAATGTAAAAATAAAAAAGCCTTAAGGTTTTTAAAAAAATGAAAAACGGGTTAAGAAATATTCCAAATTGTCCGAAAAGGTGAACACTATTTCTAAGGTTTGAAAATAAATGACAAATTGTTAAATGAGTGTGCAAGCAAAGGTTTCAAAGAATTACATCCTTCACTTAGATTAAAGAAATTTGTTAAGAAGGTAATGTGACCCCTTAAGACTCAAAATTTGTCTGCGTAAGCACACCACAGCAAGTAAAAATGGTTAGCTATTAGTTAAGCGGAGTAGCGCTGGCTTTGGCAGACACCGGTTGCAAATGTTCGCCAAAAACTGAACAACAACGAGTCATTCCAAGACAAAGTGACATCGTCGCCCTTACCCTACCGTCAACGAATTGTCGAAATTTTATGCAGGTGAAAACATGCCTTTGAGACTGACCCATATTAATATTCTACTGCCAAAACGAAAGTTTGGAGCTTTTTAAAACAAAATAGGCTAAAAAGTGGCGGATCAGCTTTGTGAAATAAATTTTTATGTTTAGATTAAATAGCCATTTGTGGAAATTTTGGAGCCCCCTTTTTTCTTTATTCTTGAGGTATTCCGGATGCTCATGATTTGTGTCTTGAAAGTAGGGCAGACGACATTCATAACCCACACCGCCATGACTAGTTTATAGGGCAGACGACATTCATAACCCATACCGCCATGACCCTTTATAGGGCAGACGACATTCATAACCCACACCGCCATGACCCGTTTATAGGGCAGACGACATTCATAACCCGCACCGCCATGACCCGTTTATAGGGCAGACGACATTCATAACCCGCACCGCCATGACCCGTTTATAGGGCAGACGACATCCATAACCCGCACCGCCATGACCCGTGTATAGGGCAGACGACATTCATAACCCGCACCGCCATGACCCGTTTATAGGGCAGACGACATTCATATCCCGCACCGCCATGACTCGTTTATAGGACAGACGACATTCATATCCCACGCCGCCATGACCCGTTTATAACCGCCATGACCCGTTTATAGGGCAGACGACATTCATAACCCACACCGCCATGACCCGTTTATAGGGCAGACGACATTCATAACCCACACCGCCATGACCCGTTTATAGGGCAGACGACATTCATAACCCGCACCGCCATGACCCGTTTATAGGGCAGAACACATTCATAACCTGCACCGCCATGACCCGTTTATAGGGCAGACGATATTCATAACCCGCACCGCCATGACCCGTTTATAGGGTAGACGACATTCATAACCCGCACCGCCATGACCCGTTTATAGGGCAGACGACATTCATAACCCTCACCGCCATGACCCGTTTATAGGGCAGACGACATTCATAACCCACACCGCCATGACCCGTTTATACGGCAGACGACATTCATAACCCACACCGCCATGACCCGTTTATAGGGCAGACGACATTCATAACCCACACCGCCATGACCCGTTTATAGGGCAGACGACATTCATATCCCACACCGCCATGACCCGTTTATAGGGCAGATGACATTCATAACCCACACCGCCATGACCCGTTTATAGGGCAGATGACATTCATATCTCACACCGCCATGAACCGTTTATAGGGCAGACGACATTCATAACCGTCACCGCCATGACCCGTTTATAGGGCAGACGGCATTCATATCCCTCACCGCCATGATCCGTTTATAGGGCAGACGACATTCATATCCCACACCGCCATGACCCGTTTATAGGGCAGACGACATTCATAACTGTCACCGCCATGACCCGTTTATAGGGCAGACGACATTCATATCCCTCACCGCCATGACCCGTTTATAGGGCAGACGACATTCATATCCCACACCGCCATGACCCGTTCATAGGGCAGACGACATTCATATCCCTCACCGCCATGACCCGTTTACAGAGCAGACGACATTCATAACCCACACTGTCATGACCCGTTTATAGGGCAGACGACATTCATAACCCACAGCGCCATGACCCGTTTATAAGGCAGACGACATTTATAACCCACACCGCCATGACCCGTTTATAGGGCAGACAACATTCACACATGCCATCACACACAAAAAATATTGATGTTTTTTTTATCGATGTACAGTGACTCCCAACAGTGTTCGTACGCCCTAATTTTGTAGTGAAACGTAAATGTCCCTTGAACTGAATTGAATATGGAGATAAATATTTTGTACACTATCTCTGAATTATTCGTAATAAAATCTAGTATTCTTTGCAGTAATGTTGCAAGTTTTCCTTTTTGAAGTTGGTTAGAAAACGAAGAGACAAAAAAAAAAAAACACGGGACAGAAGTCTTCGTACGCTAAAAGATTTTCGGTTTAATTCCTGATTGAAATTCTATAGCGTTGGTTTTCCATTAGTTTCGCGTTGCAGTGATGCTTAAATACTATTCGGTTTTATTTCAGAATAAAAAGGGAAAATAATAATCTACTTAATATTCTTCAATGGCTTGTATTCGTAAAAGAGTAACAGACATTACTGAGAAAGTTATTATTTTCCTCATAATAGTGCTAAATTGGCACAAAATATCAATTTTTTAATGCCTTACTATATTGTAGATTGGTATTGTAGGAACACGAGTAAGGTCGTAAGTTTTAAAAATATATATGGGTCCTTTTTGAAAGTTTTATTTCACATTCAACACACAAAACATGCCAGAGGACAATGGAACGCGACAACACAAAACAGCAACAGGTATAAACTAAGTAATTTAAAGAAAACATTTGGGTCGAAACCAGTATGATAGTCAAAAGCAGTATAATAATCAAAAAGTTAATGAATATGGGGTCAGAAAAAAAAACCGAACAAAATCTCTTCCCAGACATTTAAAAGCTGGTGTAGGTACTGACGAATAATCTGCTAAATATTAAATCAATGAAAAATCAGAATATTTATAAATATGTATAAATAGTTTTTCAAAGTGTATGAAAACTTTAGTGAGATCAAGTTATTGATACTTTTTGATTATTAATTTCTTAAAAAATAAGTTTTGTTACATAAAAACATTTCATGTACTTTTGTTAAAAATAGATCATACATCTTACTATTAGTTACTACTTCCGAAATATTACTTTTAATTAAGGCATAAAGCTCCATTTAATTGAAAATGGTAAGTGTATGAACACTCTTTGGAGCCACTGTATCAGTAGTCGTTCCCGCTTAAACGAATACTGGTTCTAAGAAGTATTATTCGATAAGACGGCGAATTTTTCTTTACCTTTTCAGAGCGCCAACCTTTACCTCAAAAGTGTTACATTTCCAAATTTACGTTTTATACGATAACATGCTTTTAAACGTGATAAATATAAATCAATAATTATATAAAGGGATTGAAAAAACACCGACAACATTAAATAAGTTTAAAAAACAAGAATATAGAATTATCACCAAGTACGCAGTCGACGCTCGATATAACGACCACCTCCGCCCTACAAAAAAATGTCTTTACGAATAGTTGCTATAAGCGGTAGAAATTTTTGAAAAATTCATATGCATCATGCATGTTCAGTAACTTTATTAAAATTGGCTGGTTTTTCATCGATTTTAACTAACATATACGTGTCAAGTGGCTATAATTCTAAAGTGGTATAATTTAGTATGATATACAATGCACAACCAAATGGTACGTGAAAAAAAAAATGGTTGGGAAACGCTGTTCTGAAAGAATCAACAGTGATTTGCCTCACGTTTTATTTTTGCCTGAAATTTTTCTAAGCAGCACCAAAGTGTTTAAAGCTGAGTAAAACCTACATGGAAAATCTTTCAAGAAACCAATGATTACGTCACAAAACCGCACATTAAATTCGCCGAGAAATATAGGTGTCAAGTAGCACCGATCTTTACTCAAAATGAGCTTCAACAGTATGGCAACAATGGTTTCTCAAAAATCAATAAATTAAAAATACATTGTTTTAAAATGTATTGTTGCACAGAATAGTTTTGTAAATATTTTCTCTTTGTTAGTGAACAATGTTTAGTGGTATTTTTTTTCAAAATGATCACAAATAGTGTCAACAATGGATCGGTGCTCACCCTTTTTATGATATGAAAACTCCCGTATAGAATAGCGGTTACGATTCTGAGAAAAAATAACAAATCGCACCCATTCGTAAAAGGAAAATAAAATAATAATTAAAAAAATAAATAAAATAAAATAAATAAAAATGAAATAAATTAAAAAAAATTATGAAGTTAATAGAACGAGTCTACTGCTCGATTTCGAAAAATTGAGCTGTTCCATTTTAAAAAGGGGTGACAGCTTGTACCATGGCAGCATTTCTGTCAAGTTCAATATCATTTTAATTCCCTAGCTCCGATAAGGAAAAGGAATAAATTAAAAAAAGCATCAACACAAGCCAACACCTATGGCTTCACCGATGGTAGTTTTTAGCCGATGGGCTGATGTCGGTTTTTGGCCGATTGTTTAAAGACGACCAATGGCCGATTATTTTTCGTTTTGGATGGCCGATGATAATGGACGATGGAAAAACTTTAAAACACATATCTCCGATGTTGTTGTTAACACTTTATTGGTTACACAAAAAAGTATTCAGCACATTGAAAAGCTATTATTTACCAGCGCTGTAGTAGAGGAGAGGGGCGTTTTCCTAAATGTTCAGTTTATTATTGAGCCAATATTTAGAAAAGTGCCAATTTGAAGTTGGAGTTTTCTGAAAAAAAAAATTTTTTTGCAGAAAAAAACTAATATTGGATTTTAAGTCTAAATTGGGTCTAAATGCAAGAAAAAAAAGGGGGAGGTCAAGGAAGTTATTTACCCCCTCCTTAGATTTCTTACTTTTAAGTCGTTACAGATCTGATGAATGTTACAGATCTGATGTTAATATGAGCTACATATTTGAGTTTATGCTTTCAGTCTTCGTTAACATCTCTAAATATGATATCATTTTCTTGCATTTTTAACATAGAATTAAGATAAATATATTAAAATATATATATTAGGCTAAAAAATCAAATTCCATTATAAAAAAGCATTTCTTGGAAATAAAAATGAGCGATAAGGTTTTTAGATAAAATAGATTATGAGATTACCAAATCCAAGCAAATAAAACATTTGTTTTGTTTTAAAACAACACACAACTTCAACTTTTTCAACACACAACTCTGCTGCTTGCTTTTCTTTAATTAGTTGCAGGAAATTTAATTTCTTGATCAGAAATTCAAATTAAGCATGCTAGTTATTACCTAGTTATTTAGCGAAGTTATGAGATATTGAAGCACCAAAAAAAAGAATAAATAAATAAATAAATGAAATAATAATAATTAATTACCTTAATTTCTGCAGTGTCAATTTTTCTTATTTTACTAACTTCTATTGTCAGGTCATACAAACCACAAATGAAGCAATTGTACTAAAACTCATTGCTTTTCATTTTTTAAGAACAAAAATATTCAATATATATGGCTAAAACCTATGATTTTTGCTTTTTATAATTCTGAAACGTGTGAGTTAGTTCTGTAACATATTCGCTGTTTTTCAATGTTACCGCTCTGACTGTTACCGATCTGACAAACTGACAAAGTTTTTTTTTTAATTTCCGAGTCGATCGCACTAAACCAAAATCAAACACGTGGTTTTTTTACTTGTAATAAATGACTATACTTATACATAAAATATTTTTAAAAAAAATTAAAACTGTGCATTTTAGAGCGTGTTACCGATCTGATGACTCAAATGACACACATTTTATAAAATCACTTTAAAAAATCTTACCTACAATTTTAGATGCAGAAATGCAAATTTTTAATTACGATTCGATAAAACATCCCACCAGGTACTCAGTATCACGTGGTATAGGTGCAGGAAATGATTTTGGGAGCCTAAACATAGATCGGTTATTGTTACCACTCTGACGGCGGAACTTGGGACACGCTTATTTCACATCGGCTAGAAAATCAGAAATCGATTAAAACAAAAATGAAGTAAAATATTAACAAAGGGGTAAAAAAAAAATCGTTTTTTTGTGCAAGTGCGTTTTTTGGGAAGTTAGAAAGTGCGCATGACCTGTTTGCATGCTAAGCTTTGCTACTGGGGACACGTTACCGATCTGATTTTTGATGTATAAAAACAATATTTTCTGAAGAAAAAAAATTTTTTTTTTCTGATGTTATTAGATGAAATGAAAGCAGAACCTGGTCCTCTTTCTGGGGAAAATTATTTTTTTAACTAGTTATTGAAATACTAGCGAAAATTCACTTGGGACTCAAATTGTCACTTTTCTAAATATTAGCTCTATTATAAAATGAATGCAATTGTATTGCAAACTAGTTTCAAAGCGAAAAAAATGCTTGCTGTTTTAATTAAATCCGGTATGAGCAATATAAATTGACCTCTTTTCAGCATGACATAAATCCAACAAACATGACACTTATCTATTTAAAAAAAAAAAAAAAAAAAAGGTGCATTCTCCGAAAATTGAAGAGGCAAGGGGATGAAGGTGATACTGTCGTCCCCGCTTAACCGGGTAACGGATAAACGAATACCCAGCTTATACGAATAAAACATCCTGCAAAGGTCCCCGCTTAAACAAATACCCCGCTTAATCGAATAATATTTCTTGGAACCGATGGTATTCGTTTAAGCGGGGCCGACAGTATATATATAAAGCCATCCATGTCAGTAGTGCGAAATGATTGTATGTAAAATAGAGATCTTTTAATGTCTATTATGAAATTGTTGAAAGACAAAATTATTAATAAACTCCGTTATACAGAAAAAAATTATTGAATTAAGTATAAGACAACACAAATAATAACTAAATACGTTAGAAGTAAGGTTTACAATGGGGAAACAAATTCTTCCCTCTCGGGAAGGTAAAATTTACAACAGCCGGCACCACAAAATAATCGATTGCATCCAACGCTAAGTTGCTCTGCTATGCTCACTGCTCAGTCACTTGCAATTTGGCTCGGGGGAAAAAGGAGAATAGACTCACAGCGTTATTTAGTAAAGTAAATAAATCACAATTTAGAATTAATTTTTTTTCTGGGCCCCAAGATACGCCACCAAAACAGTTAAGGGTTAAATTTTCTTCGTGAAGTTATTGCTAAAGTAAAAGCTTAAAGCACTTCGTGTCCTCTAATTTTCTGTTGTGTTTCTGTAAAGGTGTGTTAATTCTATGAATAAAAATTTTTGACGCTGGCATCATGTTTCTATTCATAAACCTTTGATTTCAGGAAGGGCGGACAGCTTTGCACTATGCTGCTGCGATGTTTAGGGAGCCTGGAACTTCAAATTACTTTAAGATCTTGCTAGAAGCAGGAGCGGATTCAAGAATTAGAGATAACGTAATAGTATTTATTAATATGGTTACACTATCTTTGGCATTTTTTTTTTTCCTATGAAAAAAATCTTCTACATCTCGTCATGTATTTCTCTCTCAATTAGTATGAATTCTAAAGTCAGTATGATTTTAAATTGGAATCCTTTTATTATTATTATTATTATTATTGTTTCAATTTTTCATGTACTACCGCTATATATGTCTCCCCAAACTATTACAAATTCATTTTAATTGGATTTCCAATTTGCTTTAGTATTTTTTTAAATGTATAATTTATATTTTTTCGACTTTGATAAATTACTCGCTACAAAATGTTCCTTAGTTTTTCAACCTCTCTAACGTTTTTTTCCTTACTGTAGCAAGGACGTTCTGCAGAATATTATCGAACTCATCATGTTCCAATTCCTCATAAACTGAACCAACAGCAGAAAATTCCAAAAAAACTCCGTAGTAAATCAGAACCGCCGCCCCAGAATAGGATTAAAAAACTGCCAGGTAATTTAATTTTATTCATGGGAGAAAATTCGTATTTCAAATAAATAGCTAAATGGAAATTACTTTATTCATTTCCTTATAATCATTTCTATATTCTTAAGTCACTTACAACGTATATCATGAGCAAACTCTTTTCTGGCATCTTCCTATCAAATAACGCTTGCCGGTGCAATTTGGTGTAAAAGATGCGAACTAGTAATTTTGCAATGAAATATTTCCTAGATTATTTTGACTCCCATGTAATTCTTCGAAAATTATACTAGTAGGGGAAGACCGCCTATATTGGACCCCCTAAGAACAGGAGGCCTGTGTCGCTCAATATGAAGCAAAACCGAAATGAAAAACAGGGCATCGTGAGCTAAATTTAATCAGGAACCGCCCTAGGAGCTTATATTTTCTGAAAATATGAAAATTATTTTTTAAAAAATTATCTTATAAAAAGTTGCAAAAGTCCAATTTAGGAATATATGCGCCTAAATTGAACCATGCGCTTCCTAAATTAGACCGTACGAAGAAATCATAGAATAATTTATATTTGAACTATATCAGGGTTTGTAACAGAATTTCTTTTGCTTCAGCCTCACTTAGGCAGTATTGATAAACTCGCCAATGGCATTTCATACACTTAATAATGTTTTACGCTTCATCTCTATGACAAATATTGCAATAACAATTGTTTTGTGCAGTTTCTTGCTTCTTCTTGTGTGACTTTTTCTGCTCTATGCATCTTTTATACGGCGTTAGAATGATTGCTGAGATAGCCTTCCTTTTTGTTAATTCTATTTTTTAGGCAAAGGTGATATGTGAGCCGGCTTTAAAAAATCATAATTAGAGTTGACAATCATGTTTTGATGAGAACTATCCGCCGATTCTGCAGAACTTGTACTCATTTAAGTCGTAGCTAGTTCTTGTTCATGGTGTACAACTTGCACCGAACATGTAACCTGTTCAGTGTTCACTTTGAGTAGTTTTATCTGGACTACTTGCCCCTAATTCTGTTGCAGCCAAATCAATGTCATTAAACACATGTCAATTAATAGGCTAAACTCCTGTTCTTTAGAATCAACTCACAGCTTTTGCCATGGCCTTGATTGCGGTTTGCCCATAAGAGTTACCAAACAGTTCTCCTGTGCGATATTAGATAATGGATCACATTGGATGTTCTCGCATCCATGTATCACATGCTCGATTAAAAAATGTAGACAGAGACTGAATAAAGACCACATCTACGTGTATGATGTGCTTAAAGAGAAATTATTATTATATCGTTTTCTTTAGCCAAGTTTATTGCATCAATGTTCTTTATGTAAGTGCTGTGCCTATCCATTGATAGAAAGACATTCTTTTTACATTGCTTGGATTAACAGTTTTGATGAAATGTTGTATCGTTTGTGATCCAACCTTTTTTTTTTTGAACAAGCATATTGCTCACGAGGGAAGCTTTTACGATAAGTTCATACATGGAACGTAATCTTTTGAAAATAAGCATGGGGAACTTGCCATTCTGTTGCACTCATGTAGCAAATAACCAGTGTATTTCTACCACGTTTACCACTCATTACTGCTCCAACCTGGTGTTTATCTCTATACGTCAATATATTTTGGGGCTTTTGGACAATGAAAAAACCGGCTTCATCTACATTGAAAATTTTATTAGCATATAAATTGTTTACTTTTAAAATTGTTTTGAAATTGTCGAAGAATTTCATAATTTTCTCTCGGTAAACCAGCATATATTTTGTTTAAGTTAATAAATATGTTTCACAACATGAAACTGCAGCTTAATGGATGAAGAGAAGAAAAACATGCATTTTAAGAAGTTGCAGCTTCTACTTGATAAAAGTGTGCTTGATAAAAAAGTTTAAATGAATATCGTGAATAGGTGTAAAAGTATGTTTAAAATAATGTTAACTACGCTTTTAAACAAGACGAGTCACTTATTTTATGCTACGATTAATAAAAAGTCTTATTTGAAATCATATTCTTAAATTGGACCACCGGTCCAATATAGGAAACTTTTTTCGGTCCAATAAAGGAAAACACGCCATTTTTTATTCTTCAGCTTATTGCTCTGTCAAAAATTATCACAATCGGTCATATAAATACATCAATGTAATCCTTATTAAACACAGTTTATAATACTGTAACAGCATTTTACCGCAATACACAAATTTTTGAGTTATCCTTCTAGAAACAAGTCCACAAAATAAGATTTCGCACGTTTTCAACACAAATCAAGCCGTAACTCACGCTGAACAGTTCGAAGACTGGTGAAACTTCATACACATTGATTTTATTCCTAAAACTTCATATTTTTACTGTTAAAATTTAGCACAGATCTCCGTACTAGATTTTCAGCCCGAGGTCCAATTTAAGCAGTGGTCCAATATAGGCGGTCTTCCCCTAGGAAAATTCTCTGCATGTATCTGCAAAGCTACAGTAAAAATTTTTACTTTCAAAACATTTAACTTTTACAGTGCTGCGTTCAGAGAAATTCTTAATAATTACATAGGAGATCAGTTCTTTTTAAATCATCCCCTCTATTAGAAAAAATATAACAATTTGTAGAGTCTACGGTTCGAAATCTCGAAAGTGTGGTGTGGCTTATTAGACTTGTACTGTTTTAGTGCCTTTAGCTTTCTTTAAAATTCGTCTAAACTTTTTTTAAAACAAATCAATACTGAAACAATTATATAAGAAAGATGATTTCAGAAGAATAGTCTTGTAAGGATTTGTGCTTTTATTTAAAAATATCCACACTAGAAGACAAATTCGTCGTCGCGGTTTTGCACTTAATGTTTACTTTTTGTGTGCGAAATATTTTTTTCTTTCAAAAAACAGTTTGTAACAGTTTAGTGCAGTATTTCTTCAATGAATTATTGCAGGTATCAATGGCGCTGGCTCTTTACCACAAGTAGTAATGGATAAAATAACGAAATGGCTTCAAAATGGAGAGTTGGAACATATCAAAGAGTTTGTGCACGAAGGTTATGGACAACACTTAGCTGGAAAAACATCGTGGAGCGAAGATGTGAAACATTATCTGAAAACTTTACCAGTTTATCTTGTAAGTCACTGCTTCAGATTTTCCGAACAGCATTTTAAGTCTTTTAACTGCAAAACAAATTACAGTTGCAATAATAAAAATTTTCCTCGAAATCTGTGACATGTGTGCCACAGCCGATTTGCTCATTTCACGTGTAATGACCCATATACATTCTGTAACGATTGATGCTTTGAGCTGTAAATAAAGTTTTTATTCAGCGTTAATAAGTAAGATCATTTAAATTCAACGGTGTAATCTACGTTTTTTTTTGCCTGTGTGTGTGATATGAGCTTTCTGAAAAAGCTTATCATATTATTTTAAAATACTCTTATGGTTTTTTAATTTTTCTTTTGTTCTAGATGAGCTTAGGATCTGCTTTCCACGCTGTTGAGAAAGGCGATGTTGTGACTCTCGACAAACACATCACAGCTGACGAAAACTTACTCAAGGCTAAAAATTCGGATGGTTCTACGTTAATTCATCACGCTGTTCTTCACGATCAATTGAACGTTCTGAATTATTTCTTAGACAGACATCCGTCTATACTCAACACCAAAGACAGGGTAAGTTTTATCAATCATGAAATCAGTGAGAGCACTTGTAGAGTCAGTTTTGTGTTGGTGTCTTCTTTGCTTAAAACAACTGTTGCTGTACCCAAGACCTTAAAACGCCATTGTTTAATTTTCTTGAACTTGTAACGTGGGCTTTCTATTGGTCACTTAATGGAGAGTACCTACCCCTACTGAGCGGCGCTAGGTGGACCAACATCCTGTCCAATGCTTTGGAGAAAGGTGAAGAATACTTTTTGGGATATAATGCTGTAGAGTTTCCTAAGACGATGTACAGAAAGAAATGATCCTACTCCAATGAAAAGCTTGGAAATATTTCACCACAAGAAAGGAAAGCTTAACAGAGGAAGAAAGATGATCAAAAGCTGACATCCTCATATAAAAGGAAAGGAAGATTGGAGAAACGAACAAACGAAGAAAGCAAAACATGGTCAACGGAAAACAAGACGTTAAGATATGTAAAAAGCTGGAAAATCCAAATCATCGTGACAAAAGCTGAAACAACTACAGGCGAAGAGATTGTTTGAAAATCCTCAAACCTGAAAAGATGAATCTGCGACAGTAAATGATATTTCATACTTATAATTAGACTGTGCTATAAACGTTAATAAAAGTGGGAGTTCTGAGTTACCTAGAAGAATACAACGTAACATGCAATACACCGCAAACTCGTTTATTCCATCTATGGACTAAAGTTTCGTGCATTTTAGTACTCGTCAGAGGGAATAGGAAGTAAACGAGCTGGAGGTAGAAATCCTCCAAGGTAAAGACAGCCAAAAAAACTGGTAGCTCATGTGAAATTAGAACACCAGCACTGAGTGTTGTGCATGTTACTTACTGCTTTAATACAAGGTAACGTCGGAAAAATGGGGTGGATAAAATACATTATATGCAGCAGTAAGCTCCATGAATCATGTTCTACATTTGAAAACAAATGTGTAGTCTGTGGAAGGGGGGAAATACTACATAAAGGAAAAAAGAGCACTTGAAAACATTGAAAAGCAATGTTGTTTAGATGTGTATTTAATGTACTTACAAATGTTTTTTTAATTTTATTTTAATAAATTGGAATTGATTAAATAACACTCTGAAGTAATTTTTCATGCGTCCTTTCACCCCAAAGGCATCGATCGTCTTACCACAAGATTTGGGCTAAAATGCTGAAATGCAAATGTTTACGAATTATTAATTTTTTAAGTTAAAGAATAGTTTTTCAAACCGAAAATTACATTTTTTTACTAATCACTAAAGTGCATATTCTGTTGATAAATGATTGATTAAAAATTGATTAATGTGATGTTTTGTATAAAACAACTATTAAAAACTACGGTGTCTTCAACCAATTAGCCATTCCCCTATAGTATTTTGCATTAAAAAAACACTTAAAACGAAAGGTGGTGTGAAAACGTAATGAAGGGATGTTTGACATGCATAAAATATTTATTTAAAGTTAGTATAAAACTGCTGAAAAGCATAAAATGACAAGGTCGTCAACGGTTCATGTGACAATGCGGTGGAATCTAAGATTACGAGCATAACTTGTTCTATAAGCGTGCTCGTAATCCTAAACATCCCACTCAATGTGAAAAGAACATGTAAAAAAAATGAAATGCAAACCAGCTCCAATCGTAAAGTAATTCAGCTCTTATTTTCAAGCCCGTCATTTAGGGGGATTACAAGAGGGCAATACCTCACATCCGGAATTTGAGAAACTAGTGTATTTACAAATATGTAGGATTGATTTTTTGTTGTTTCTCAATATAATGTATATTGAAATTATATATAACATCCACACCCAACACCCTGAAAACTTTTTAATGACGGGCCTGCTTGTTTGTCAAATTAATATTCTTTCAAATTTTTTGCTGGTTTCAAGAAACATCCTCAAATCAAGTTTCTCGCAATCTAAAGCTCCAGTAAATTGATTTGTATTGTTTTGTGAGCATTACTGAAAATAAAATCAAAGATATACCTTGAAATATGTATCTGTCTGTATCTCTGTATTTTGCACTGCAATCTCTACGCAAAAATGTGGGACAGCCTTTTCGAATTTTATTTTTAAACAAATGAAATATATTTTACAGAGTGGTCGTACTCCATTGCATGTTGCTGGTCAGCAAAAAAATCAGTACATTTACACAATACTTGCTGCAGCAGGAGCAGATCCCATGATTCTTGATCAGGTACTTCTTATAATGATTTTTAGGATTATTGACATTTTATTGTAACTATATCAGCAGAGGAAAATTTCATGTATCTCATAATTCTATATCCGACTGATAAATGCTCAGATTTTTTAATTGTGTAGTATATTAATAAAACTTACAAATGAAGAAAATAAATACCTTTGTGCAACAAATGTGAAGTGTAAATACAACGTTAAAGAAGCACAAATATACAGGTATACTGCAGACACGTGTTTCGGGGCTACAAGGAATCCCTTTTTCAATGCAATGAAGTGTGAGCTTTAGAATGAAGAATCATCCCTTCATCCTAAAGCTCACACTTCATTGCCTTGAAAAAGGGGTTCCTTGTAGCCAGGGCTGCGGAGTCGGAGGAAAAATGGTCGACTCCAACTCCGACTCCGACTCCGGGATTTTAAAACTTCCGACTCCGACTCCGACTCCCGACTCCTGCTTTTTTTTTATTATTATTTTTTTTACCCAAATATGAAGAGGGAAAGACCCTAAACAAAGGTTGAAATATTAAATCCATTTTAAAAGTTTCATATTTATTCATGGGCGTAGCCAGGACTCACTTTAGGGGGGGTAGCAAGCTGGGGTATCCCAATTAGAGGTCATGGGAGGTCATTGTGACATCTCAAAAAGTCCAATTTTCTTAAGAATTCTCGCAGGTAATTTCACCACATTTACCTTAATTCTCGGAGGTCACTGTGACCTCCCAAAAAGTTCATTTTCTCCAGAACAAAAGACAAGTGCCGCTTTTGTCATTTGACTCCGTACAAAACTAATCCTTTTCGTGTTAAATGGCCAGACTTTATTTTAACACATTGCATTTTTGCTGCAAATATTTTTTATTCACTTGCATAAGCCCAAACATAGACAATTCGTTTCACAAAGCAGACCCGCCATTTTGAAGCCCTTTTTGATGATCCTAGATGCTTAGGATTTGGATATTGGACGCTGAAAATTTGTATTTTTTAGTTTCAAAGATATGTTTTTGCCTCTATAAAATTTCATCCAAATCGGAGGTGGTCGGAGTCGGAGTCGACATGTTTTTCAGCGACTCCGACTCCGACTCCTTTGGTCCAAAATCAGTCCAACTCCGACTCTTCGACTCCGACTCCGACTCCGCAGCCCTGCTTGTAGCCCCGAAACACGTGTCTGCAGTATATCTGTATATTTGTACTTCTTTAACGTTGTATTTACACTTCACGAAAAATGAGTTTAGCTTTCCGTATTGGCTTTTTTTACACTGATATGTATTTCGTGTTATGCAGAAATTTGAGCCTTTTGAATGTTGCATAGATAGCTTTTTTGCCCGTAAACTATAGCTTCTTTTGTACTGTAAATAAAACAGTTTTTGAAAATAGTAAACAATTATGTGTGATTCAAACATGATTTAAAATTCATATTGTAGTGTTGTTGACATAAAAAACAACAAGTTCTGAGTAACATATGTTTGAGCTTTTGATGAAATTCTTTCAATTCATTTCCTTTATTTATTTATCTATTTATTTTTTGATTTAACTAATAAAGAATTTTACTTTTATCTCTCACTGTTATTATCTTTATTAATGTTCATGACAGTATATAAGCTCAGTACTAGAGATGCACCGATTAATCGGCAGTACCGATTAATCGGGCATAATCGGCCACTTTGCCGATTATTAATAATCGGAAAAAATGGCCGATTAATCGGCCAAAAAAATTTCTTTAATTATTATTGAATATTTTTACTAACAATAATAATAGTCCTCGCAGTTCATATAAAATTTTTTGTAAAATAATCCTCCTACTTTGAATAAATACACGTAGACAATGTTGCAACATTTTTCTTGTGGCGACAATTTTCTCCTTAGTACAGTGCTTTTATATAACCTCTAATTTTCACGAATAATAAAAGTCTTGAATCAAATTGCTACTAACTACTAAAAAATTTAAATTAAAAGTACCCCTAAATTGGAGTGCTCACTACAGACTCCCCATCCCTTTTTTTTTTGTATTTTTATGTCCAATTAATATAAATAACATTGTGTTAACATAATATTATTGACAATTGGTTCAAAGAAATTTGATAAAATATTGAAATTATTTTATGAAAATGAGAAAATAGAAAAAAAATCTTCTCTCGGAAATACATTACTTACTATTTCTAAACTCGGAATTGTATAAGACAGAAAAAGCAGTCATGGTAAAATTGGTAGCACTAAAAACAATCATCCTCATCATTAATCGGCTCAGCCGGGGTAGTGCTCATCCAAAACCTAACTCCCCTTTTTCAGATGGAAGCATCCGTGGCTGCCAGGCGCACAAAACGCAAACAGACAGTATCCGGCCACCCCCTAAAACGTTAGTTTTGAACGATTACGCAATAACCTTTAATTTAAAAATAGCTCTTTGTGGACAGTCCCTCACTATTTATGTATTGTCTGCGAATGAATGAAATACAGCTCACTAGATCGCTGATATCTTTCGCAATTTTCATGATATTCAGCTGAAACTTTTTTTATAAGATGCAGTATAAATCAGGGTACAATATTTTTGTAGTTATAAATTTCTGTCGTTTGCGCATGCGCCGTGAAAAATTATTTTCTTTTAACGTTCATATCTCATCGTATTTTTAATATTTTTATTTACCGTTTTAGTATGTTCTTTCTCTTGTATTTTGTCATTTTTCCTTTAGTTTTGATGAGGTTTGATCAAAAACTCTGCGTGTTATGAGCAAAAACCCTTCAAATAAAACTGCCGTTTTTTATAAAATGTTTCCTATCTTCGGAAGTATAAGCAGTACGTCCATAAAATTTGTACAGTAATTATACATAGTATGCTAATTAATTACTGAAATTTATAGCTCATTCCGAGCTATTTTCGAAGAGTTATGGTCAAAAAGTGGTTTTTCCGACCCCCTTCTTGTCGTCCCCCAAATGCATGGGTGATTTAATTTCAATGTGGAAATGTCTGGTGAAGTCTATATTTTGTATGACTAAAGTTAAAGAACAATTGATTGCTTATTTTGCGATGAACGGTAGATTTTTTTTATAAATCTCAAGTGTTTCCATTATTTTGATAACTACCTGTACATACCTACATATATCCTTCGTTTTATTTATACGGATTGTCTCTTCATACCTCTTTAAATTGTGACAATTTAAGAAATATATTACGGTATTTTTAAAAGCATTTTTAGAACACTGCATTGTTTTCTCAAAAATGTACTTCATTGGAATGTATTATTATTATCTAATATATAAAATTCTCGTGTCACAGTTTTTGTTGCCATACTCCTCCGAAACGGCTTGACCGATTTTGATGAAATTTTTTGTGCTTATCCAGTATCTATTAGAATCGGCCAACATCTATTTTTCATCCCCCTAAATGTTAGGGGTAGTCCACCCCTAAATTTTTTTTTGTTCGTACATAACATCTGATCTACTGAACCGATTTGGACGATTTTTTTTTAATCGATAGGAGATGGTTAACTTAGGTACCATGTACTCATATGACGATATTTGTTCACTAGAAAAAAAGTTATGATCGAAAAACTAACATTTCATGTCATTTAAAACAATATGTGTTATCGTAAATCCTTACTTCAATGAGCGACCCGATGGTCAAGTGGTTATGCGCGTCAGGTTGAAGTTCCTGATGGAATGAGATCGAATCCAGGCCCGCAAGGATTTTTTCGAACAGCTGCATGTTTTTTTTTTTTTTGAATGATTTTAATGATTGTAATGTCCTTATGCAGGTACAACCTTTCATGGGGATCTACCCCATATTTTTTTGTAGTACAAAATGACAGTTTTGGTCGGATCTTTGTTAAAATTGGCAATGGGGTCCTTCGATGCTGTAGAATTTTCTTATGGACGTTTGCGCCATTTTTGGGGGCTTTGAATCGATTGTGGCAATAAATGGTTTTGATTTGCGGCACTTATATTATTTTTTCAAAAATTATATACACTATCAATTACATTATGTTAATGTTTGTACCTTTATAAAATTCTGTATTTTATACCTTGCATTTACGTCAAATTCAAGGTAAAATTAAAAGTCAAAAATTCTGAAGAAGATAAATATATGTTAAAAATTAAAGTAACTATTTTTTGTGATTTCCATATTGCTTGTGACCAAAAAACATCATTACAAACAAATAAAATGTATCAAACACCATGAGTGTTGAGTTATTAGGCAAAATCTGCTGTGTAAAGGTTTTTTTCACTGCGAGAGGGGGGGGGGTATGAACGACCATTAAAGTGACACAAATTTTAAAAAAATAAAGGTTGGATCTCCAATTATCTTGCTTCGTAATTTGAACCCGCCCCGGCTGTGCAACGGTACGCGATTAGTCATTCAAAAATTAATGAAAAACGTGATCGAAGCCAGGATTTAAAATGGCAAGTTCAGAGGTGAAAATATACTCATACCACGGATTCCTATTATACCTACAGATGTGCCAATTCAATTCAAACGTATTCAGTTTCCGATTAGATTGGCATTTGCAATGACTATCAACAAATCCCAAGGTCAAACGATGTCTGTTTGTGGCTTAGATTTGAGAACACCATGTTTTTCACACGGACAATTATACGTGGCATGCTCTCGAGTGGGTAAACCATCCAGTTTGTTGGTGTTAGCTAAAGATGGACTAACAAAAAATATTGTTCACGCTATAGCATTAAGAGATTGATATTGTTTAATAGTGTTACTGTCGTAAATGTTTAATTAATGATATATAATTTTAAGGAATA
Organism: Uloborus plumipes; assembly: GCA_038373865.1. Classification (NCBI taxonomy): domain Eukaryota; kingdom Metazoa; phylum Arthropoda; class Arachnida; order Araneae; family Uloboridae; genus Uloborus; species Uloborus plumipes. The sequence goes on along the minus strand of JAXGGA010002445.1, from coordinate 38,846 downwards.
AATTATAATAACTTAAAAATAATGTTTGCCTTTTGTTATTTTTATATTCCTTCATCGTTCACAGCGCTCCATGCTTATTTCACGCATATACCACATTCTTACGTACATACAATATACACATTCTACAATACATACATACATACTTACAATAAGTAAGCTATTTTTTGTCTACACTAGAAATTACTAGGAAATTATTTATATGGCAAAACAACGTTTGGCGGGTCAACTAGTATGGTATATATTTTTTTACTGCTAATAAATCGTCATCTACAGTAATATTTAAATTGTATTCGTAGAAGTGGTTTGGAATAGCTTTCACCCGTATTTGCTGTACACTTACTTGTGTTTCGTGTTAAAAATAACTTGAAAAAATATATAATCATAATAAAATGATGACAGTATATCTTATTAGAGCAGAATTATACTTTCAGTTGCAGTAAATATAGCTTCAAATGAGTTTTTAACTATTTTTGTTTTGCCCCATTGGAAGCTCTCATAAGATAACTATTTTTTTTTTTTTTTGTGTACAATAAGACTCTCCACGTCAAAGGAGTAACAAATTAATATCCTAACTAAACTTATGATTTTGTTTTTTACTCTCTATTTGTAACCTTTCTTTTAGAAAGGACGAACAGCAGAGTTTTACATGAGTTCAACAAGCAAACCATCCACAAAGGCTCAGGTCACACCTTCCTCGTCTACCCCTGAAAATGAATCGTCCGGCGAAAAATCAAACTCTCCGACGGTAAAAACTCCGGACGAACCTAAAGAGCAAGAAATGGCCACTCCTGACCCGGATACTGCACAAAGTGAACAAGAGCTTAAGGACGAAGAACAAGCCGCTGAAGAACTTTTTAGCGACGGTAAAGAGGCCCAAACACCCGATAAGATCGAGGTACATATTTTAAAGTACAAATACGTATTTTGCACAAAAAATGCTTATTTACCCAACATTTTTGATGTTTTTAATGAAACGGAAAAAACAAAAAGTCTTGAACAACTCAAATTAGCAAACTAATTAGAAAACTCTGAAGTCACTCAATTTATTTAAGGGGCTTAATGTTTCTCTAAGAGCTCTATACTTGAATCAAAATACTTAGTTTCTTGTACAGTATTTGAAATTTTCCGTAAAATTATTTTTTAAGTTGACAGAAAATAAGAAAATGTAAAACAAATTTTTCAGTAAACTTAGAGACGTATTCTAAAATTACCACCATCATGCACATTTTAACATAACATCTGTAATAAATACACATATCACAGGAGCAATTGAAGTTTTTGAGTTTTAAAACTAAAATCCATAGCTCTTTCTTGTACTTTCTATTCAAGCTTAGTTTTCTTTTTCAAGTAAAAGATTTGGGATATTTATTTTTCTGTTAGAGTATTTTTCTTCACAAAAATAGATATTTTTCAAATTCAGAAATGAACTTGTCTATTATATACTTCTGATGAGAAAATATTGCATGATAACAACCTTTCCATGCTTTATTTAAGCCACCCAATTGCATATGAATGGCAGAGCACGAAGATCTAGAGTCATATTCTCCGACTTAAATCTAGCCATTTTCTGTGACAAAGTTCTAACCTGTTTGCGTTTTTGTTTGAACTTTACCTCGAAACTTTTAAATCCATTAAGTTGTTGAAAGAAGAAAAACGCTTCCATAAAAAAATATTTGTGCTTTTTAAATTAATTGATACAACGCTTTTTCAAATCGCGTCCAAGTGGTTTAAAATCTACTTTGGGCTGTAGGTCCCCCAGCAATCCTTATAACAAGCCATGTGATAGTATAACACACGAAACAAAATCGAAAAGCTAGTAATTGAAAGAGTCTAGTAAAACATGTTTCTAGGCGCCTAAATTATATTCCCCGTTACCGAAATATGACATTTTTAAATGAACCAAAATTATTTTAAAGTTACCAATTCTAGCAAATTTCTGTGAAAAATGGAAGTTAACTCTCACATGCTTGGGCAGATTGATGTCCTGCCTTGTGCAAATGTTGAAGTCCCAAAGACCTTCCATTTCTCGTCAAGCCTTTAAACCTGGCGACTTTTCTTAAAGTTTCGGCAGATTTTGAAGCATTATACCAGTAGACGACGGAAGAATAATTTATGAACCAAAAAATACAAAAAAAGTTTCCCTGTGATCAATGTATTTTTACTACAGATGTGAAAATTGTTCATTACTACGCTTTCTGTGTAGTAATATTCTGTGCTAGATATATGTCGTGCTCAGCATTTAGGTGCACTTGGGATTTGACATAGATTGGAAAGCAAAATACTCGTGCGCAAGATGGTGACTCATTGAGAGGTTAAAATCAAGAGCAAAAATTATTTCCACATTTTTTGTTTCAGACTGGAGTAACGCCACCTCCCGGAGAGACGGAACCACAGAAAACTGCCGAAACGGAAGATAAATCTTTTACAGCTGAATCCGAGAATAAAGAAAATATCGACAAAAATGAAGAACCCAATAAAGATAATGAAGAAAGTGTGCAAATTGAGCAGGAGGAAGAGAAGTCAGAGACTGCGAATTTCATTGAAGAAAAAGCTGGCAAGCAAATAACCGAAGCGGAGAACAAAAATGAAGACAATGTGAATACCGCATCTGGAAAATCTCAAAATCAGAATAACTCAAGTAAGCAGAGTAATATATTCCTAACTGTAGGATAGAGTAGGGGAAGACGCAGTAGTTTTTAACTTTATTTTATATAAAATAGCATATTTATTTTATTTTTAGCAAACCAATTTATCAACAAAATATGAAATTTTGTGATCGGTAAAAAAATGAGTTTCGTATTGAAAAACATTTTTTTTCACCTTCGAAAATTAAACCTTTCAACACGTTTACATTTCGGCAGGTATGAGTCATCTTACCACATTCTTGGGGTAAATTGACCCATACCTTCGGGATAAGCTACCGTACAGAAAATTTTGCAAAAAGCTATTAAAGCAAAATTTAAAATAAACATTATTTACACATATGTAGACTTGTATAATTAAACTAAATATTTATTTTCAAAATGTTTTCAATTCTTTATTAAAATAATGATAATTTGACGACTGAAACCCCTTAAACCGTTGTTTTTACGATTATTTTTCAGACGATCGCCTGAATGACTTGATTGATGTCTGGATTCGAGATAAAGATTTGCTACGGCTTGAGCATGTCGTCATAGCTGGTCAAGGAGAGAGACTTATTGGCAGAACGTCGGAAGATCGTCAAGTACAAGAGTTTCTGGATTTAGTTCCTACGTACATGGTAAATATGTGACTAAGTAAATGGTTTGGGGGTGGATTAATTAAATGCATGGCAATAACATCCTGTTTTGATTTTCGTCGTATACCATTTTCAAAGTTTTAAATTTAAATTATTTGTCATTTCTTCCACTTAAGAGGCCGTTTTTAAGTGGGCAGATTTTAACCGGACAGAAATCGGGTGTCCGGATATACACCATTTTTGATTTTGCTAAATTTTTATGATGGATTCTTCTAAAGATTTCAGAAGACACGTATTTTTTCTTTTCCACCCAAAAAAAATTTGGGGAATCTGTAAAAATTCGTAAAGTTTTGACCGACTGTTTTTCTAAAATCGACCTTTTTAAAAATTCCATTACCTCAGGGCGTTCAGCATCAACCAAAATATTTTATGCGATTACATTTTCACATTTAGTGTCCAAATCGAAATATATTATTATTTCAGAAATTTTTTATGGGAAAAAGTCAAAATACGTGTTTTCTAAAGTCGTTTGAAGAGACAACAGCAAAATTTTGAGCGAAATCAAAAATGGTATGTATCTGACCTGCCTGACTCTTATAAAAACTGCTTCTTAAGTTTTCTCCAACTCTAAACCAATATTATGTTCTAATATTCTATAACGATATTGCAAAATCACGGCAAATTTCTCAATTTCCTTTTTTTAATATATAGGCCAGGATCAAAGGCGTTCATGACGCAGTGGTACGCGGCAACTTAGGAGAAGTGGAATCCGTGCTGACAAGAAAGCGGTTTGCACTCAGCCGCGACCATTTGGGTGCCAGTCCGTTGCATCTGGCCGTGCTACATGGTCACACAGACATCGTCAAGTATATCATTGATAACTTTCCAGAGGCTTTGGATGGACCTGATAATGTAAGCAAATTACGCTAAATACACCAAATAAATATCTTAGTGCTGAAAAGTAGGACTACAATAATGCTACGTTTTCTTTAACTAGCGTAATTTTCTTTACTACGTAATTTATACTACGCCTGAATTTATACGTTAAAAGTACATATTTTTGAAAAATTATGGATTCATATATCGAGGCTACGATGAACCCTTTTTTCAGGGCCAAAAGATATAAACTTAGTGGGTGTTTTTTTTTTAACATTGATGTATACACTAGAAGTTAAGTAAGCTCAAAATTGTAAGCAAATTATTCAACAAACTAATAAAGATTTATCAAATAAAACACAAAAATCACCATTATCGAATATGAAATACAGCAAACGTGATGAAAATATGTAAAAAATACGCTAGTACATGTTTCTTCCTTCTGTAAGTAACACTATATTACCATTTAAATTACGGTTAATCCAGTAGCGGCGAAATACTCTCCCTTACTTTTCACACATATTGTACAATCAGTTGCCTCTCATTTTTACTGGACTTTACCAAAATATCTTCTATAATATCACACTAGGGATTTAAACTCTTAGCATGCTCTAAATTTTTTCTGATGAGTAAAAAAACATCTTCAAAACTTAAAAAGCTTCCTCCTTCATTTACTTTCCCTATTTTAAACGAAAACTGAATGAGAATTAAAGTATACTAGTCATATATCGAAAAGAATTTACTTATAAATGTGTCTGGCTCTTCAACTAATAGAATCACATTGGATTTTAAAAATTTGAGAGGCAATTAAAAACTGTAGGAAAATGAAATTTAAGAACACAGTTTAAAAAAAAGAGAAACGTCTAAAGAAGATAATAGCAAGATAAAAAAGGTTTTTGTCGTTTCGTACAAATGTGTGTGGTAAATAAAAAGTTGGAGCCATTTTAGAATTTTCTCATATGCCACATATTTTTACAAGTTAATTTCAAGTAAAAAATATTAAATATTAAAAACATATATAACAGTACTATATGTAATGTATCTAGTATAAAATGAACTAAAACTCCTTCTAATTTGCCCTTACCAGGAGGGGAGAACTCCTTTGCACTACGCAGCAGTGATGAGAGATGGAGGCAATTACTACAGAATATTACTAATGGCTGGAGCAGATGAAACAGTTGTTGATAAAGTATGTATAAACATCTATGAGAACATTTATGAAAGTAACACAGCTTTTTAAGTCTGCCACAGTGAGTGATGCCTTAAATTGATTTTGTGTTTGACATTACGATATAAGTGGATTAGAGCAGTCGTTTATTTTTTTTTATTTAGAGTATTTGTTATTATTATTGGTAGAAGAAATAGTAGTAGTAGTATTTTTTGACGTTCTGTCTTTCTTAAATTTACTGATCTAGCTTTAAAAGTACGCAATTATGGTGACTTTTTCAAGCACAATTTTTATATTCCTTTAACAGGTTTAACAGGTCATGTTTAGAGTCAATCCACAACACTCTTTTGAATGAAATGTAAAAAAACTTAATCTAATTAAATCGCATTAAATCTAATTTAATCGTTGTAAATTAGGAGTAGAAACCTAAAGCATTTTTTTCTCTTCTTTTTGTCATAATAGCAGTTATTAAACAGCAATAAACTTATATCTATTGATGACGTGGTACTACTGCTTACACTTCAGTACAAATACAAACACTTTTGGTGCACTTTATTTCAGAAAAAAGTATTAGTTTGCCTGAATAAGAACTAAAATGTGTTCCGTTAAAAACGAAGTGAACTGAAATGTGCTTAGAATGTGTCTCCCTCAGGATATTTGCTGTATTTGAACTTGAAACCACATTTAAGAACAGACTGGGAACAAATTTCAGCACACTTGTGAAACAATCGCTTTCTTCCGTTAGATATAATTTTAATTACTTTCTTAAACTATCAGCCAGCAAAATCAATATGATACTACTGGAAATTTTGTTACAATGATTCGTTATCACTAATGCCGTCAAAAAGGATGCCCTTAACTGATTGAAGCCCGTCTATTGGCCAGCGATATTTGGCAGCTGCGTCTCAGGATTGTTGCAAAAAATAACAGAGAAAACTTCGGATATAATCAATAGAGCGTTTCATAAGTGCTGCAAAAAGTGTCCCAAAAAAGAGTAATACAAAGTTCTCTAAAGAAAAGGACATGTGTTTTTGTTCAGAAAATATTCTCAACTGCGCTTCTTAAAGACTGGAACAAACACTAGAAGTGTTTAAAAATGTGCTGAACCAAATAAGAATTCTGAAAAGTATTCTCAAAAGTGTTTTAAAAATTATTTCAAAAAGTGTGTATTAAATTGTTTTAAAGGTGGGATAAAAAGTGTGTGTTTAAAAAGTGTCTAAAGATTAGAAGCGAGCATTCACATACATGTGCTTTTTTTTGTTGTTGTTGTTGTTCAATTCAATATGAAACACCTTGTACATAACTTCACGTTTATTTTTCAGACAAATCACACTCCAGATTATTATTTAACTCACCCAGGAGTATTAACAATACGTGATCTTCTAGAAGGTTACAGGATTAAAGATCCGCAGAGGCGACCGTCACAAGTGAACATTTGGCAGCGACCACCAACGGATGATGCCGATAAGCGTGAGTGATTCAGTGCAGCGGATTACCCATGTGTTCGTTTGTGGAACACAACATTTAAATTATCACTAAATCATTAAGAGTAACATATTAGTGATATTTCTATCACTCTTTGACTAAATAAGGCCCGAAAATTTATTTGGTATAAGAGATACGCTGGACCTTTGTGTTACTGGAATGAAGGAAATTTATTTCTACAAAAACTTCATATACCCCTAATGTGTATAGTTTATTTGTCATCAGGGGGTTACGTATGCTTGCTTCCCCCGAACTTGAAATGCTTATTTGTAATATATAGCGCATCGTTTATGACATAAATCTTGAACTGCTACAACATCGATATCAGATGTACATTTAAAAAATAACTGTGCCATGCCCTTTCTAGAAGTTCAAATATTTAAGAGTTTTAGAAAGGAGCAAAAGTTCATAAATTTTCTGAAGTTTGAGCTGGAATATCAATCTTTGTTCATAGACTATAACCATTAGAATATACAATCTATTTAAACATTAATATTCCGACTCTTTTGTTATGCATTTGCTTTATGAAAGAAAATTCTTTCTGTTCCTTCTGAATTCATTCTTTCTTACGAAAAAGAAAAAACTTGAGAAAAAGTGGAGAAACAACAAAACTATAAAAAACACTTAGTCGTTTTGAATATCGAGGAGCTATACTATAAATTAAACTTTTATTTGTTTCAATTTGACTGTTTTTTTTTGCGTGTGCAATTTGATAAGACTTGAAAACTCATGCTAATATCTCATTGGTTATTTTTGAAATTATAATTGCATTAGTAATACTCATGCTTAATATATTTATCCAAGAAGTCGATTTCAATTTTGTCTAAAACTATAATTTAAGACTGCGTTTCTCAAACTCCGTAAATCTGAGGAACTATAAAAAAAATCGTGAACCAGTGAATTTTTATAGTGTTATAATTTTATTACTGTTTAAAAAACTTTATAAGTTATTAAGGAACTGTTAAATAAATCGCAATATTTTGATTAGTTACTAATAGTATATTTATTTAAATGTAAAGATGGGAAACTATTGTAACAGTTATACATCGGTAGATAAACATTATAGAACATCGCATGAAAATCATAAACATCAACCATAAAAACAAACGTAAAAAATAACGTGTAAAGTACTATTACTATTTTTTTTAAGGAAAAGTTTGGAACTCAAAAAGATAACTATTAACTAGAGTCAGTCTTTTTTTTCCGCTAATTGGTACTGGAAAAACCTTAATTCTAGGAGTTAAATACTAATTCTTTAATTTAAAAGCATGACAGAAAGGAATGTAATAAATGAAATAAAGTTCTATAGTTCAGGAAAAAGAGGTAAAATTATAGACCTTAAAATCGTATTTGAAATGACACTCTTGATATTTTGTATCTGGCTTTAAACGATAAAATTGTCTAAACCGGTTAATAGCTAATGATTTTTTTCAAATATTTTCGATATTTTAGCTATATTTATTAAAAATACCTGCATTCAAAGTTGATTTTTAAAAAAGAAAAAAGCTTGATACCAGGAAATTGTAATTTATTTCTAAAAAAATCTGACACTTTTAATTTTCAAAACGGCAGTTGATTTTCATTAAATGTTTTGATTTTGATTGACAAAATATTCATGATTTCTATACGTATGTATATATAAAGTGTACATAGTAAACTTTAATAATGAAAGTTTTAATCTCAAACGTGATCAAGTGAAACACTTTTCTCGAAAACCTTTTAATATTGAAGAATCCTCACATTTTACGGAAGTAAAATGTGAGGTATGTATACGAGTATGTTAGTATACGAGTGACAGCTTTGACATCTACGACAGCCACACATACAATACAAAATAACCCTTCCTTTTCCTTAGCGTCCCTCCTTTTCCAAAATAAATACCCCCTACTTTAAGTCAAGTTAAGAAGTTCTTATTTTACGAATCTATTTTGCTTCATCCTTATTTGCTCAATTACATCTATCAGTCTTAACATTTTTCGTTAACTCTACATTAATTCTGCATTTTTATAACTGTTCACCACATTTTGAAGAAATCCGAACATCCTCTTTCACCTCCGGAAACAGATGTGCCCTGCAGTTCTTATGGCCACTTTTTCCTCGCTGCTTTCAATCACATTTTATGTTTAGACTTGCTTCGAATAAATTTACTCTAGCAACGTGCAGATGTTTTTCTCGTTTTAGAAATTCCAACAAAATCATTTAATTTTTTGAAACTTATTATCAAATGATCCAAAAGAACGATTTTTTTCTTGCTAGACAGCTTTATTTGGATCCAGTTTAGTAATCACGCGTCAGTTTTCAGCGTGATAAGTCAAATAAACGTGTCTCGTATTAAAATGCATTATATTTATGATGTTAAAAAGATAAAATGAGCCAATAGGGAATAAAAGTTAGTCAGATGAATCAAATGAGTCAAGCTTCACCAAAACATTCGAATTTATTACTTTCAAAATAAGATTTGTTTCAGTTGCTGTCTTTATATGCTTATCATTTCGGCAGTAACCAAAATCTAAGAATCCATAAATAGTCTTTTGAACTTTTCTGCAAAATAAGTCAAAATTTTTGTATTAGAAATGAATCGGCTGTCTTCCCTTTCATGAACTGTAGCAGGAATGTGAAATTGTTATTTATTTGATATGTTATGTAAAATATGCATTCTTATTTGATGGTAAGAAAGAGTGGATCAAATATTGAACAAACTGTGTAAATCCTGATCTTTTATTGTTGAAAGTGGACTCTTGTTAGGGGAAGAACGTTGTTCCAGCCTAAAATTGCAAGATAAAGTGAACAATTCAACGAAAAGATAATAAAACATTTAAAACAAACATACACTTAAAAAGTTTTTTTGGGAAGATAATCATGCTTATCGTAAAATTTGGGAAGTTCTGATGTATTTTATTATTATTTATTTTATTTTAATTGCTTATTTGTTTTTGATAAATTAATTATTGATCATCAAATCTACCCTTCTACTAGAGTCAACATTTATATTATGATTTTCATTTTGTTACGATACATATGAAATTAAAACTACGTAACTTTTTTTTAATCATTTTATTTTCTCTTAGGAGCCTTTTCATGAAATGTGAATGTTTAAATATAATTTGTAATACTTTCCCCCAAAATTCATACAGAGAATATTGAGTTCAATGCCTGAAGTGTCTCTATTATTAGCATAAAAACTGAAAAATATTAAGGCAGGAATGACACTGTGTTATAAAAATATTTTAAACTGTCAGCATAAGCTGTGTTTTTGTTACATTTTCAATCATATATTTCTTTTATTTTCATTCATCTGTCGGACTATAGAATCTAACAACATATTTGAATGACAACCAGTAATTAATTACTTCAAAATTTGGCTTGAAACTTGCTAAATAAAATAAATAATTCTTATTTCTTTTTTCGTAAAACAAATAAAATAACCTACGCCATGATGTATGCCACTAAAAATAATTGACGTTCAGGCTATTCACATTAAGTCCATCAAAATAATTGCCTGTTTCTTAAATTAAAACTTAATGGGTTCTAAATTAAAACTTAAATGGTTTCGCAAATTCTCTATGTAACTTTAAGAAAAATTTTGTTATGGGTAGGAGTATTTGGATTGATAGAAACAAGAGTCCACTTGTAATTTCATTTAATGTACAATATTTAGTAATGTATTTAATTAGAAAATAAAATTTCTGATATATTTTCGTGGTATTTTCATTTATCATAATTTCCAGTTTAATAACATGCAACATTCTAAAGTTTTTTGTGGCAGAAAATTTCCAAAATGTTTCGTAAATTAGATCTTCATTTTTCACATTTTTATTTCTACAATCTGGACTCTTGTTTTTATCTTTTTCAAAATATAACATTATTGAAAAAATAGAGACTGGTGCATGCATAGGTTTAAAATAAGAGCATTTAATCAATTTCAAACTTTATTCTAAACTTTTAGAAAGAGAAATGTTTATTTGTTTCTTGAATACATTTTGCTGCCATTCCTAAAGCAATGAATATAAACATGCCATAAATTGTGAAGTCAAAAACTTTTTATAATTAAAAAAAAAAAAAAATCCCAAAATCAGTTAGTGAAGCCGGACTTTGAAAACTAGTGTTACTTAAGTAAAGATGATCAAGCTCAGAGTCCACAATGAGGAATGGGTGTCTGAAAATGAGTTAAATTTAAAAATTAAACTCTCTTGAAAATATGCTACACGTGCACATATAGTTTTGATGAGGAATACTTGATTAGAAACGTTATTATCAGAGACGTTTCATAAAATAATTAATGAGTAAAAGCAAAAAAAAAAAAAAAACATACATGAGAAGATCAATCTACTTATATTAGAAACTGAGTATCTTTCTAACTATCTTTCTTTCTATCTTTCTTTCTTTCTATCTATCTATGTCACGCTTCTTTCTCCTGAACGCCAATAAACTGAAAGTTGAACCAGGTACCGATTAATAGGTAATTTTTCAGGCTTCATTAGTTTTAATTTATATAATTATACGATTTTAATTAACGAAGATATCAATTAATAAGTAGTCAAATTTAATGCGATTATGCCTAATAAATGATTAAATATGCAATCCATTGTTACAAAACATGGTTGCTATGAAACAGTAATAACAATGATAATGAGAGTTTTGAATGAAGGTTTAACTAAATCAAACATGAAACTCATTAGCGATCCACTTACGTAGTACTTTTATCGCTAGCTACTTGTAGTTTTCTGAAATATAAATTAGTTGAAAAGCCATCTACTTATATTAAAAACTGAGTATGTATGTCTGCTTCTTTCGTTTGAGCGAGCTGAACTTATTGAAACTTTCCTCACCATCTTGAAGGCGCGAAGTGCCCGTGCAACATCTCAATAATTCGAATGATTTTTTGATGCAGGAAAAAAGAAAAGGCGAGAAGGCGCCTCTTAGCGAGCTGCCTTGGCGGGGAGTTGTTTCTTGAAATTTTCCTCACTACTTTCAAGGCACGAAGTGCCCGTGCAACGCCGGGCCACGTGCGTGGTATGTCTTGAAATCGAATGAACATTAAATTATATCAAAAAATATAACTTTAGAATGAGGTAAAAGTTAGAGGGGGGGGGGGACGTTATGCATCAACATGCCGCAGGAAGCTAATCAACTGTCTGTTTGCTTATTGTGCGCCTGGGAGCCATGAACGCTTCCATCTGAAAAAGGGGAGGTAGGTTTAAGATGCGCACTACCCGATGCCTTCAGCTTTTGTTCGCTTACTACTCCCTTGTTGCTTTTCCCCCCTATTTCGACAAAGTCCGAAGAGATTTGGCGCGTGCGCAGATGTCTCGGAGGTCGCACGAAAAAATTTTAGACAGTAGCTGCCCTGGAAACTAGTCTACTTATATTAGAAACTGAGTATCTTTCTTTCCAACTATCTATGTCACGCTTCTTTCTCCTGAACGCCAATGAACTGAAAGTCAAACCAGGTACCGATAGATAGGTAATTTTTCAGGCTACATTAGTTTTAATTTATATTATTATACGATTTTAATTAACGAGGATATCAATTAATAAGTAGTCAAATGTTAAGCGATTTGGCCTAAATGATTAAATATGAAATCCATTGTTGCAAAACGTGGTTGCTATGAAACAGTAATAACAATGATAATGATAATTTTGAATGAGAGCTTAACTAAATCAAATATGAAACTCATTAGCGGGTCACGTACGTTGTACTTTTATCGGGCATGGGCACTTACGCCGCAACATAGGATATTTCCGCCGCAAAGTTTATCCCTACCTTTCCTCCCATGAGACATCTCCGCCGCGTTTTTTCCCTCCTTTTTCGTACGACGGGACTGATCCGCCGATTGAGTAAGTAGAGTGTAATACTGGCGACGGAAAATTGGCGAAGTTTGAATAGATAAACGCTCCATCCTATGTTTTTCTGATTTCTCTGTTTTTTATTTTTTTTTATTTTTTTTATTTTTTTTTTTTTTTTATGTTCTAAAACAGGGGTGGCCAACCTTTTTAGGGAAAGTGCCACTATCTGAAGATAAAAAGTTCAGCATGACACATTGTATTTTTTCAACAAACTGAAAATTTTTAAAAAGTTAAAAATAGATTATTTGTTGGCTGACTATGTAATTCTTACTCAAATGAAACATTTTTTCTCGTAAATCTGAGTAATTGAAATTAAAATAATAAAGCTAAAACAAGCCTGAACTTAAGAGTAATCACTATTTAACACTTTTATAGGTTCTGTCAGTTGGGTTATGCTTAAAATATAAACAAATGACATGAAATATTTTATTCTAAAAATTAAACAGTCAATACTTAATGTGGTTTATGAGTATGTACCTTTTTTACCAAGTCATTAAGTTTAGGACTAGTTTTTGAGAATGCTAAGAAGTTTAAGTGTTTTAAGTGCTATCAATTAATATTCAACGGTATTAAGATTTTTATGCAGTCCTAACAGAAAAGATTTGTTCAGAAACATATTTTGAACCAAATCTTCAACAGCACCATGCGGCTAAAAATTTTTGTTGGTACAAATTTCAAAATTTCTATACAACGTTTATGACTTACTGTTGAAGTAAGCTCTTACGAGTGATAACCAATGCAAAAGGTCAGTAATTCCGCTTTGGATTTCAGGTGGGTAACAACAGTGTCTTGCAGAGAAACAGACAAAGAATTTGAAAAGAGCAGTATTTTTTTATCATCTTGAAAAACATTAAACCTAACAATGAATGAATACTTCAAATAGATGTAAAATTTTCTGAATATAACATGGGAAAATTATTGAATTTGGGTTTCTACTTTCAGCATACATTTTAACTGTTTTATTCTTTTTCCTCCACAGTAGAGAGAAAGAAACCGAAATTTCATTATAAAAGAATGCATATGGCCTATACTGGTTTAGGAAACTTTTTTCCGTACAATTTCAAATTTAAATTATTTAAACGCCGAATAATAAGTAAGAGATGAAATAATTAAATTCAATTGCTAATCTTCATTCCTAAGTATCAAGCCCTCATTACTTTCCTTCCAGATATTTTATAAAACACACTCCCTAACATTCTAACCTCTTATGAGTATTTTTCCTTTTATTGCTATCGCACATTTGAATAAAGGAGTGACTTTCCATATACTTCTCTTTCTCCTGGGAAGAGTTCACAAAACATTCAGAGCTCTAATTCGTATTTTGTTAATACAGTGAACGCTACAGATCTCCAACTGTAGAAAAGTATCATCCCTTGGCAAAGGAACTTGTGACAAAAAATTCAATGGTACTTTTGAAGTTTTTTTCACAAATAATTTTCAAGTAATGTAACAAAAACTATTTAAGAGGCTTCATTTGTGCAACCATACCGATTTTTATCCAATATGGTTTCTTAATTTCAGTTCCAAAGTTAACTTTAAAAAAAAAAAATTCATCACCCGTAGCTGAAACTGTTTCAGATCAATAATCCATTTTGCAGCATTGAAAGTTTCATTCGCGTTAAGCACAAATATGCTTTAAACAACATTGTCTGTAGTGTCACAGCTTTCGTTGGATGTCCGAAGCTAATGCTAAATACTTTGCAATGTAGTAGTTCAGACAATTTATAAGCCAGTCTCCTGACACTTAACCGTCATAATATCATTATATTTATCAGTGTAAGGGTTTTAATTTTTATCAATATTTCTGGGATCGACATTTTTTCCTCAATTCTAGAATTTTTTGAAAAAGGTCTTCGCGTACCACTGATACTGCTCTGCCGTGCCACATTGTGGCACGCATGCTGCGGGTTGGCCACCACTGTTCTAAAAGAACGTGAATTTCGTATTTATAAAGTCAAGAATTTCTCGTGTTCATAGTGGTCTACATTTTTCACCTTGACGTTGGATTTTTTTTTTTTTTTTTTTTTTTTTTTTTTTTTTTTTTTTTTTTAGAATAAGAAGAGTGTTACGCGTTTGTAGCTTTTAGCATATATAATACAAATGAATACACAGCATGACATCACTTCCCTTTAATGATGTATAGAAGAAAGGTAGGGATAAAGGGAAAGGCAGGGTAAGGTAGGGATAAACTTTGCGGCGAAAATGTCCTACACTGCGGTGGAAATGTCCTTTTCCGCTTTTATCTCTAGCTACTTGTAATTTTTTGAAATATAAATTAGTTGAAAAGCCATCTACTTATATTAAAAACTGAGTATCTATGTCTGCTTCTTTCCTATGAGCGAGCTGAACTTATTGAAACTTTCCTCACCATCTTGAAGGCGCGAAACATCTCAATAATTCAAATGATTTTTTTTGATGCAGAAAAAAAGTGAAGGCGTGAAGCACCTGTTAACGAGCCGCATTGTCGGCGAGTATTTTTTTTGAAACATTCTTTGCTACTTTAAAGGCACGAAGCGCCCGTGCAACGCCGGGCCACGCAGTTAACTCCCGATTATCTAAGGAACAGAGTGACATGATAATCATTGATAGAGAATTTCGAGAAAAATCCACAAACTAGGTTTAGAAAAACTGTAATAGGGTATGCAATAGCTTAAAAAAAACATTAACACTAGTATACGTTAAAACTATGGCAAAAAACGATAACTGAAAAAAAATGTAAAAGCTAAAACAGGATAGCTCATTATTGCAAACGGATTACACGTACACGAGAGCAAATCGTGCAGATTAACTGAAACAGATCAAGCTCGATTAAAGCAAAAATATATGAGGGAAAGTAGGCGAATGATTTCGAACAAAATTGGCCTGGTCACGACGCGTTTACGCGAGTACACGGCAAAAAATGAGTACACGGCAAAAAATGACCTGTAGTTTTTACAGTATAATATTGACAGCCGAGGCTCCAATTTAAAACTAAAATGCTCAATAATAAACTGTAAAGCTAGCAATTTTACAGTTTCTTACAGAAAAAGTTAGCAATTTTACAGTTTACTGCCGTAAAATTTAGCTCTACTCTACTGTAAACTGATTTCAACAAAGGTTTTTTAAGAGGAAAATAAAAAAGAAATCTTCTTGTGAAATAACTGTGCGTACTTTCAGACTAGCCAATGTCCTAATTGTTTAATTTATCGATGTAAGCTCACTCTTCCTGGTTCTTACTTTTGGCATAAATTTAAGTTTATGCGTTGACTATTTTAAACGCCCCTTCTTTGAACACAATATTTTTCTCGACAACACTAGCTGGAAGTTGATTTTCGAAGAAATTTAAAAAATTAAAGAAATAGCGTGCTTAATTTGCTTTTTTATGAAACGACGCAAATTTAAAATTTTGAAATAAAATATAAGAAAAGAGAAACATGACTGGGGAAAAGGTATGAATTGCAAAAAAACTTCAGTATAATAGTGAATTAAGAACTCAAAATTTTAGTATGTAAAGAATAATGATGCAAAATGTGCAAGTGGTTTTAAAGCAATGCTTTGGAACAGATATTAATAACACATATAAAGTTAAAATTTTAAACACTTTGAACTGTAAAATTTATAAATCTGCTATCTAATGCATTTAACACTGTTAATCCATCAACTAGTCAAATTCCGGATTAATTGTAAAATTAATCGGATAAAATTGTTGTCCGTATTAATATTATTTTGATTAAATTGCCGAACATTTAAAATATCCAAATACTTTTGAAAAAAAATTAATGCGGGAACTTTAAAACTGCTAACTCTTTGATTATATGCTGCTTCATATAAAACCAAATGGTATTTCTTTGACTGTAACGGATTTTATTAGAAAAGTACCAGCAGGTGTTTATGGCCAATAAAAAGTTTGGTGATTATTGTAATCACATCTTTTCATGAAACTCAAAACACTTTTGTTAAACTTTTTAGTCAAATCATTAGACATCGGTAAACAAATATTCCTCGATACAAAAACTCTTTATAGAAAACATGAACTGTAATTTTCCAAACACGTATCTTTAGGCTACATCGTCAGCTACGGTAGGGGATCTAGTCGTCTGCTTTCAGAATCTAAAAATTTGCTTATATCAGGCAATAAAAGAAATTGGATTTGTAAATGGGTAAAATCAATGGCAAATGTGCTTAAAAGAAAAGAAACGTGACAAAATAGCAAATATGCATTTATTTCACACTTAAAACGCACAAGTCGTTATTTAGTACCTACTAACTCTATTTTCTTGATATTTGCCCATTGACATACATTCTTTCGTCGTTTGAGACATTTCTTTAATTTCAAAGTTGTATCAAAAATTGAGTTTTAGGGAATTGTCAATCAATTTTAAACAAAAACAGAAATCACCAATCAATTCTGGATGAAATATTAATGTGGAAGCTAATAAAGAATTTTATTAATCGTTGATGTGAACAAATGGTAATTAAAAACTTTCCTTTCCGTAAATAACGAGAAAAACTTACATCCGATCCAAAATAGTGATAATGGCTGACTACATTCCCCTAGAAAGATGAAACGTAGTCCGTATCAGCAACCGGGTCATGACATTCATAGGTAATTTATTACGCATATTTGAAACACTCAGCACATCAACGACATTCTTTATGTTTTAGATCACCTGCCAAATCCTTTTTCTTTAAAATCTGCCCTATATTCCCCTTAATTTAATATAAAACATTAATGCATATGAGGCAGTAAGAATCAAAGGGCTGTAAGTGCCAAAGCTTATAATTCAGAGATAACCAGTGCAAGTGGTAGGAGAACATCTGATCTGTTTTAGGGTAAGAGATGGTATCTCTACTAGTAAACATGGCATCAGCACCTACCATGTTTCCTGGTAAACATGGTGAATGCTAATATCTGCACTAAAAGACTGATGTTGTTTTTACAGTATAACATAGCTAACTTTACACTAATATTACAGTAATCATTTTTAAAATTGCTAATTTTGCAGTAATAAACCGTAAAACTTCTAGTTTTACAGTAATAAACCGTAAATTACTAGTTTCAGTTTATTACAGTACATTTTACAGTTTTAAACTGGAACCTCTGCTGCCAGTATTATACTGTTGCTTTTACAGCATAATACAGATAATTCATTGGTAAAATTGCTAGTTTTACAGTAATAAACAGTAAAATAGTTAGTATTACAGTTTATTACTGTGATTTTACAGTTTTAAACTGGAATATCTGCAGCCAGTATTATACTGTAAAAACTTTACAGTGTAATGCTGACAGCAGAGGTTCTGTGCTTTTCTTTTTTTTTTTTTTTTTTTTTTTCAGCGTAGCATGATTCAGAAAACTTTTCCGTAAAAGCTTGCCACAGCTTTGATCTTTAGAACCGTTTTACTCAAAACTTAAATTTGTTCACTCGCATCCCTTTGCTTCTCACTGCCTCATATGAGACAGTCAAAAGCAAAGTAACAAAACTGAAAAATTGACGATAACTTGTCCAAACGACAGATGAAATACCAATCTCTTATGTAGGACTAAGATGTTACTAGTAGCATAGTAAGTAGCTGCTACCCAATGTGGTTTAGAACTTCAACCCGAAAACTCCCATTTGGCACTAACTTTGCCCTTAACTTACTCAATTATTTTTCTCACTTTTTGCTTCTACCTGCGTCGTATGAAACCATTTTTCAGTTTTTATTAGAACATTTATTCCATATAGATAATTTTTTCGATGGCGGAGACGATAGTGATTTATTTGACGAACCAGAGCCCGGAAATACTCCTGACTATTCTGATCCTAGTCCAGAGCCAACTCCAGAAGAACCAGAAGAACAACCGGAAGAGCCACAGCAGAGCACTTCAATTTATCCTATTCTATTCGACCGGCAGAACAGAGATAGCAGATATCTTGCAAGTGTTCTAGGAGATGCTCTAATTAAAGGTTTAAGTCAAGTTGCTCAACGGAGACCTAAAGATCCTATTGGATACTTGGCCACTTACCTCTACCAGTATGCAGCTAGAAAAAGCACTGCCATTTCACAAACTCCGACATCCCCGGAAAATGAAATGGTAAGTATGTGCGTAGATAAAAATCTTATATTTTTGTGAGTAAAGTTTTTTTGTATTTGTAACTATTCATAAAAGGTACAGTAAATTTAGTGCGAAAATCTATTTCTTTTTCAAAATAGATAACTTGTAGAAAGTTAAGAAAAAACTTTTAAACTGTAGTCGGATTAATGATTCTGAAGGTTGTTAGCGCGAGTAGTAAGGAGAAAAAATGGCGATAAAAACTGAAGATTTGTAATCTCGCAGAAAATTTGCTTTCAAAACTCCAGCTCGAATTAACTTCATAAAAGTTGTTTGTTAATGCTAAAAAGAAGCACGCACAACACCGAAATAAGTACTTAAAGTATATATTTTTTAAAGGGTCAAAATGATTACTTTCGAAGTCAGTCACACTTTAGAAATTATTCTTTTACTGATAACTTCTCTCTGACAATGAGTCAATAAAAATGACTCAGACAGGAGGCGTATTTTGACTCAAAAATTTTCTTCAACCCTCCAGACTTCTAATTCTGACACCGAAAAGACTGAAAAATCATGAAGCATAAAATAGTTCTCTCTATCACGAAGCTTCTAGTTCTTACTCAGTATGTCATTGAACTCCTCTCCTCTCCTCTCGGCTCCCCCACTATTTAAAAGTTTACTTCTAAAATTTTGCACTGGGTGTTTTTACGAAATACCGTAAACCAATATATGTATACTCTTTAGAACATTTGACGCTTTCATGCTCTTTGATTTACTAGGAAATTTTAAATTTTAATTCAGATTATGAAAAACACTGGATCTCTGTTGATTTTTAAAGCTTAGTGATTCAAAGGGTTGCTCCTCTTTTAGTAAATGCAACGGATCATTGAACGTTTAGAAATAAGCTTTTTATGTAAGCTGCTAAATCTAAGCGAAATTTAGTAAAAATTAGTCAAAAAAATTTTTTTACAAACTTTTCCATTTTAGTAGACATAGAATCTTTTTCATGTCTGACAACATGAAAATCATATTTATAATAGTTCTCTTACTTTAACCCTTTATGGGACAGTTTTTCTAGTGATACTATGTTAAAAATTTTGAGCATGAGATTGATTTGAGAAAATAATGAATGATCTTTAGGACCTTTTTAATTAAGCTCTAGTCCTGAACCTTAGTGTGGGGGAAAACCAAAGGGGAGAAGCTTTTCCAGAGTTCCAAAACTTCTGTATTCATATTTCGTATATTTCCCGCATTATCAGACAGGCCCCATATAAACCTGCCAAATTCTTTCGCGAATACAATACATCCTGTACTTTGTACAAGAAAATAAAAAAGTATAAAAAGTTTGATTCTGGTTTGATATTGCCCAAATAAATGATACAGATCTTGTTTTTGATAGTATCAAGCCGACAAAATAGAAGAAATAGAGATAGAGGAACCCAAAGAAAGTGAGAGACACACATCCCCAGTAAAAGCTGAAGCCACCGATATCTTCACTGACAGTAACCAAGATTCTCAAGGTCGCAGGTACAACTACACATTTCTTTTTTAAGTTTAAACACATTTTCTTACAAATTTTAACTGAATGTTAATACTAAATTTATGTGATCATAAATAAATTTCTCAAAACATTCAAGAATCTGCAGAAGATGTTGCTGATTACAAATTACTATTCAAGATCACATCTGCAATACTTTTTTGCCATGAATTAAAATATCCGCAGAGACTAAACAACGCATTTCGAGAGCTTTTGCAAAAACTATTTTGTTTCATTAATTTGAAGGAAAAAAAAACAGCTGCATATTGTTCTGCGGGAACCAATCATTTTTTTACCTGGGTCTTTAATGAATGAAAACTTTCATTTAAAATGTGGGTGTTAAAACAAAGCGGGTAATATATTTTACTCGTATTTCTAAACTAAAAGGATTACGATGTGTATGATAAAAGTAATATTTGGGCTCTATACTTAGTGGTAGAACAAATTAAAACAGAAAAATTCATTCACAGCAAGCTGAGTTTAAAAAAATAGACTGACAGAATAATTTACCATTTGTTTTCCGATAAGCCAAAGCGGTTATATTGTAACTGTTTAAACTTGTCGGAAAAACTCCACCGGCAATTTTCTGCTTAGAACTCTACTTTCTAAGAAAATTCTTATTTGCTTAAAATGCTTTTTCAAAAATAAAAACCTCAAGTTTTAATCAGTCAAAAGTTAAATATTTATTACTTTTGATAGTGCGACGAAATTAGGTGTTCTGCAGGAAGACCCGGATGAATATGAAGATGACGACGATGAACTATCTTTGGAGTTTGAAGATCATACAAAGATGAAAGTACGTTTTTAACTTATCATTTTTTGTACAATCAAATATTATGATTCATTTGTACTTTTGCTATTTATTTAATTTCGATAAATTTCTATAGCCTATACAGAAGAAAGTTGCCTTTAACTAAAATATATGCTACGACAAGTATTAAAAATTAACATAACTGTAAACGCAAACGCTCTTTTCTCATTACTCTAAATTTTTATTTCAAACATAGCTTTATTCATTGCTCGTTTTCGATTAAAAAAATATCACCAGAAAAAAAACGGGGCGAAAGTATAGGATCTAAAGGGAAAAAATTCACAAAAAGTAGTGTGCAATGTTTTAAAGCAGGGTAAACAGTATTCAAACATGTCGGTGGAAGTTCATGCTCATTGCAGATTTTTTTTCTTAAACAGAAATCGCAAAACATGACTGGCGCTTTTTGGCCCACATTTTGCATATAGCACATTTAACCAGCACCTCTCCCGAATGTCTTCTGGGAACTTTCCTTCACAAAATTCGCATCATTAGACTTGGGGAGGGGTACTAAATTTGATCTTGTGTTGTGATCTTGTGATGACTCCATTAACTCTAAGAAGTAAACATTATTGATCTTTAATGCAATTCTGAAGCATTGTGGTTAACATTGGTTCAAAAGAAAAAACACCAAACTGTAGAAACACGACTGATTTTTCATTGATGTGCTCTTCCTTTGTTCTTTCACCCATTAAAATCCACTCTTTTAAAACTTGGGGTTTCGTACGGTAACTTTTAGTGCAAAAGGCTTGTAGCACCCGCATCAGCCTCTTAAGGATACCTTTTTGGCACCCTATGGCACCTCATGGCCAGAAATAACACCTTTAAGGGTGCCAGAGGAAGCCAAAATAGCACGATTACGGGGCTACCGCTGGTGCTACAAGCGTTTAAGCCTAAAAGGTGCCATGTGTAAAAAGCAATTCCAACAGTGTAATAAGAGTTCTGAAAGATTATTTGTGTCAATCATGTCTTTACAATATTTTCACAATATGATATAGGATGAATCGGGCCAAACAGTTCTTCATTTTGCTTCGACACGTGTGCACCCTGACGGAAGCTTCTATGGGCTCCTTAGCCATGCTGAAGTGCTATTGGCTGAACGAGACGCCTTATATAGAACTTGTCGTGACATGGCAGAAGAGACAGGACAAGAAGAGAACATCGCAACCATCGACAGATATGTTTTCGATGCATACCTGCAAGAAAGATCGTCTTTCCTCCATATGCTGATGCACGAAGGCTATGACCATCTCATTCACATCAATGATACCTCTGGGAGAGATGTCGGTACTGTCTTGCAACAACAAAGACTCCGTACGGCACTCTCGTTGCTGAGAGAAGTGACAGATTTTGTGGTCAGTAACCCCCCAAGTAGCACACTTCGTTTTTTAAAGGTTATAAAATGGTTATTCACGTTGTAACAACCGATTTAAAACGTTTATAAAACGTTTAAAGGTTACTTTTCTTTGTTTCTGTACAGATCATGAGGGATGGATTTATGAACCTTTTTTTCTGTTAGTCTATGAAATGCATACTTCGAAAAATCAAACAATTCAGAATGCTAGCCTACAAACTGCTTATGCACCAAAGCCTGGTTTGAAGAAAACAATAAATTAAAGCTTCCTGAATTTAATTAATTCAAGCAGTAAATTTTTTCCCAGCAAAGATCATACGTGTTTCGCTTA
The DNA here is from genome assembly GCA_038373865.1 of Uloborus plumipes. Taxonomy (NCBI): domain Eukaryota; kingdom Metazoa; phylum Arthropoda; class Arachnida; order Araneae; family Uloboridae; genus Uloborus; species Uloborus plumipes. The sequence goes on along the minus strand of JAXGGA010002445.1, from coordinate 16,207 downwards.
TAAAGCGCATCCAATAATTTTTCATCAGAATCGATTACTGCAGTAGCATTTTTAGACCTTTTAAGTATTGCCAATTGTAGCTTGTAGGATTCTTTCAACATTGTTTTATTAAATATAAAGTGACGTTTTTTTTTTTTCATTTAAGAAATTTCTAAAAGGTATGGCATAACAAAATGGTAAATATCGAAATTTCCGAATACGAACTTGAAAAAAATAATCTTATCTTTTTAGTCATAACATTTTTGACAAAAATCTCAATTGTTTAAATTCAACTTATTTGTTACTTGAAAGTGTATTTTTTTTCTTCTTAAAAATTTAGTAAATATTATTTTTGTACATCTTACTGCACACAGGAAACTAAATTAAAATGTTAAAATTGCCGGTCAATATAAGACTAGCAGCACAATCGCGTGGAGCATGATGGAATGAAAAATAATGTTACAAAACATACAGGCAGCAGAAAATATTTCTTAATAAATTGTCATCATTACGAAAACCATAAAAGAGGTCAACCACTGTTATTTATGCAAGCAAAAAGTAGTACTAGATATTTTAAATCCGAACTCTGTTCTGCATCGAGCTCTTTAAAACTTTAAGAAATGCTGCTGTGTGGTAACGAATTGGTTTTAGAAACATCAGAAGTCATGATGTGCGAGTAGAGGAGAAAGTTCAGCTACGATGAGTTGCGGCCTAACGTCAAAAAGGCTTTTTGATTCATGAGGAGTTCAGTAAAAGGGCAAAACATTATTCAGTGGTTCAATTGAGTTATCTTTGTAGTGGTATTCCGATAGTAACAGAACTCAACTTAGCTCCAAAAGTATCCCTTCTCAATGAACTCACTAAGATAAAATAAATATTCTCACATGGTCAGGCCAGAATGCAAGTTTACCCCCAATATTGACAAGAAAAATATAAATACAAATGCGAAGACCAGCAACAGGCTCTGGGCCCTACTAGGCTGATCCTTGTCAAATTATAAACCCCAATGAAGATCAATGGCCCTTTTAAAGCTATCTACTCTATTGCTCAGTACTGCCTCTTCCGGTAAACTATTCGAAGTTTCCACTACCCTGCTAAAATAGTAATTTTTCCGAATTTTCAGATTAGCCTGAGATTTAAACAGCTTAAAACAATGACCCCTTGTCCTGCTTTCCGTGCAAAATCTATCCCCGTAACATTATTCATTTTCATAAATTTAAACAAATGAATTATGTCCCCTCTGATTCTCCTTTGCTCAAAACTATACATATTAAGCATTCTAAGTCTGAAATCATAGTCTAAATTAGAAAATCCATTTATTGACCTTGTAGCCCTTCCTTGTACCTTTTCCAATAAATTAATATCCTTATTAAGATAAAGAGACCAAAACTAAACAGCATACTCCAAATCATGTCTTACCAAACTTCTATGTAAAGGCAGAAGAACCTTCTTTGTTAAATTTGACTTTTAAGCCTTTGCTGCTTTTATATAGTTAAAACCATTATTGCTACTATTATTTTGGTTGAAAGAAAACAGTCTGCATCCGTATTATCGTAAGGCAAGTCAAAGATCCACTTGAGTATCTATATGGCTTGGATATTTTCGGTGAAATCAAATTCCTTGTGCAATTTCTCATCGTAAGTGCACAGGCGCCCTTTATCTAATGAAATATTGGATGTCAAAATTCCAAGTGGCATCGGTTGTCGGTCGCTAAAGGTGCCACCTGAAAAGTGAATGCCAGCCACTTTATAATACATTAGGTCTTCAAATGGAGAGCAAATAGTACGTTGGAAAATCAAAAAGATTCATTTAAGAAAAGTTTTGCTTGGGAAACCAGCAAACAATTTTGAAACACAGTAGTATACTTATTCACAGCAAAAACTGAAGTGTTGTTTTTACAGTATACTGGCAGCCGAAGTTCCAATTTAAAACTGTAAAATGCACATTAATAAACTGTAAAACTACTAATTTTAGTTTCTCACTGTAAAGTTAGAAATTTTAGTTTTTTGCCGTAAAATTTAGCTTTATTATACTGTAAAACAACAGTATAATACTGGCAGCAGAGGTTCCAGCTTAAAACTGCAATATGCATGGTAATAAACTATGAAATCAGCAATTTTACAGTTTATTGATGTAAAATGAGCAATTTTTACAGTTTATTGCAATAAAATTAGCTGCATAATACTGTAAAAGCAACATTCGTTTTTTAGTGTTTGCATCTATTTCTTAAAATATTTCTAAGTTTTTAATTATCCATTTTGATATGCCTCATTATTTTACTTTTGTCCTCAGAAAAGACGAGAAGAACTTCACGGCTGCATTCGGAACAGCTTCCTGGAAGGCGTTTGTCGTTTAATTAAATCAGACAGCACCTTGGTGACAGCCAAGGGAACGAGGGCTCGCTGTGCTCTTCACGTTGCAGTTCTGTTCGAGCACATTGGAGTCATCAATGCCTTAATAAGGGCAAATTCTTCGGCAGTCCATGTTGCTGATAATGTAAGAAAAATATGTCTAATTGTTCTTCAACCGTTCTTTCAAATCAACACAATAGATAAAACCTTCTATATTTTTTTACAAATTTATGTAAAATAAATAAACTTTCTTTTGAAATGAACCACGATCACATTTGTGTGACATTTTTGCATATATGGGTACCTTTTATTTCCCAAATTTTAGATTTTAGCTTTTCTACATGTATTCGAATATGAGGAACCATTGAATATCCCAATATGAAGTCGCATTTTAAATAAGCAAACGCACCAACCCGCTCACTCAGCATTGGCTAGATATTCAGGATATTGAGGTGTGCACTTTCTGCACTCAATCGATAAATGCTAAACACTACCGAAAAATTATAATTCTCAATTTAAAAGGGGGGGTACTACTTTTTTTTCCACTAGTACATCAAATATAATTCGTCACATGATCATTTTTCTCAAAATATCTTTTTTTTCAGCTTGGAAGAACGCCCCTTCATTATGCTATGGCGACAGAGAAAGTGGATAAAATTGCCAAAATTTTAGTTAAAGCTGGAGCTTTACGAACAAGTAAAGATGTAGTAAGTGATCGTTGAATTACGTAATTGCTTCAAAATATTTTATTCTAATTGCATTATAAAGCCATTTGGATAAGATTTTTTTTACTGTTGTCACTATTAAAAAACGAGCTTAAAAAAGACTTTTCCAAATTGTCCTTAGTGTTGCGCCGACGTGGCTTCCCCCGGACATATCTTCACCTGTTTGAATTAAACAAAAGACGAAGTCCTTAGGGACCATACATTTTTTTTAGATGTCTTAGACATTTTTGGTTTTATGGGGGTTGTCTAGCCCAGTTAGACAAATTGAGATAAGTAAGAAGAAGAAGAAGAAGAAACGCGCTCGAAACTGCGGTATATTTTTTTAGAAAAACAATGTTAAAGTCAAAAACTTTTGCCCCTTGTTTATCTGCGGAATGTGTACATTCATGTCTGAAAACTGGAACATCTTGCAAACAAGATAAAACTTACAGGTTATGTAAATTAGTGTGTGACATGCAAATATTTAGAATTTCCGAGTGATTGTATTTGGGGGATTCTACAAATACGGGAAAATTTCTAGCATGTAGATTTTTAAAAAAATAATTTAAAATAAAAAAATCTGAAAAAAATCAGGAAAGTACTTTATAAGTTGCATAATTAAAGCAGAATATCAGCAGAGGTTAAATGTTTGTATTTTATTGTATTTTTGCATTTTTATTTTTCTGAAGGCATGTGAATGATAAAACGGACATGTGGATGACACATGTTAATAAAACAATGGATATGTGAAAAGCACAATAGGTATATTAATGAATTTTTTTTACCTGTTAGACATGATTGTTAAACATAGTACTGCCATAGTTATTATATTATATTAGGTTAACTACGGCTTACTTTAGGTTGGAGCTTTAAATTGGGGCGGGTGAATGACATAAGAAAATGGGCATGTGAATGACAAAACACAAGTAATATGTTCTCAAAAAGTCATATCTGAATATTTTTCGGCTTAACTTCGAACAAAAACCCACAAATGTAAGCTTTAGAACTATTCGTTATCAAAATTTATTTACGTGTACATTTTACTTGCATTCTGTAGGCCATGTTAATGACAAAGATTAAAAACACTTGCCTTGAAAGTTGAGTTTGGCTTGCTTTTTATCAAAAAGTAAATGCAGAACAGCAAGATTAATCTTCAGCCAGGAATAACAAAGTTCCATGCTTCATTTTAAGATGTGTTGCCATATTTTGAAATAAAACATTTCAGAGAAAAATATCTATAGCTTTCAGACATGTGGATGACTGATAATCGCTGGGACAAGGTTTAGATTAATTTTTAGACATATTATTTTCACATTATTTTGCTTTTTTTGTGATTTACATCTTGAACACATGCACATTCAAAAATAAAAAAATCTCGAGAAAAAAATCACTTATTTTTTTTTAGATCTAGACTCTATAGATTGTGAAAATTGTGCCTATGGGACAGGGCATGTGGATGACATTTCAATGTAATATTTCATTTTTAAGTGAATAATAATTAATTATTGACATTGTTGATAATCAGAATTATAGAACAAAAGAGAAAAACTCAGAATTATAGAGAAAAATATTCCCAAATGAGTTTTTTTTAATTAAAAACAAAAAGAGCAATCAGTATGGAACACAAATTTGCCCATTTTTGTTCACCTATATACGGTCTGAGTAGCATCACTTTACCGACTGTTAACTATTTAGACGCCATGAGCATCTCATGGTACACTGATGGTCAGAATTATAAGAACAAACAAAAATTACCATATCTTGGTTGCATTTGGTCGGAAAATTATTCAAACTTTACGACTTTAAACTAATAACTTTATACTAATAACTTAGTACCAAACCAATGACTTTAAAATAAATGAAACTTTTTTTATTAGTTTTATTGGAAATATATCCGAATTTCGTATTTCTGGAATGAAGTTTGTGTTCAGACATCCATGTGATACGGACAGAGCTATAAAGACAATTAGATTTGTGTATTCTAGAACGCAAAATTTGTATGTTTTCTGTTCTTCACGCCGTAGAAAGTGATTGGAGATGTCGTATTTTCAGTCAAGCCGCTAGGTACTAAACATGCAGAATTTGAGAAAGAGAAATAGGTAGCTATAAAAACTTCAAAATGTCTGAATAGATAGAGATGTGTCAGTTATAGCTTTCTCGAAAATCCCTGAAGACATGGGCGACAAAGGCAAACAAGCCATCTTCTGTTTCTGTGCATGGGAAAAAATGATAATAGGACAATAATAGGCATCCAGTGTATTTTCAAATGCCTGCATTCCTCAAGAATTTCTAACAAAAAAAAAACATAATATCAGATTTTTTTTTTCTGTGCAATTTTCTGTTTTCCTTATAATAACTACACCGGTGTACCTTAAAGTTTCATACAAAAAAAGTGGGCAATAAGGAGAGAAAAGTAATGCGCATGCTTAGTGCACTGTGATATATAACTAATAAAGGTTCAGGAAACTTAAAATGTGTTTGCTTTACTTATTAAACATAGAACGTACAATTTATAATATTTTACTTTTTGCTCTTTTGTATTGCATTGTCCCTTGAGAAATTAATAAACAACTGATAAATGGTAAGAAAATAACCGAAACTAAAAAGTGAAATGACGTGCACTGAATAACTCAATTTTTATTAGTAAGTAGATTTTCACAAGTTCTAAAAAATATTGTTTCCTTTTCCAGAGAATGAGAACGCCCAGCTACTTCTTCATCTACAAGGATGAGATAGAAAAATTATATGAAGAGGAATCTCGCCTAGCTTGAATGCTTACCGTTGAGCAAAGTATCATGTACATTAAATTTACATAAATTTGTATAAATGAATTGAAAGTATTTTATTTGTGAATTTGTTTTTATCCTATAAAAAAATAAATATTTTCTACTTTGTTGGTCAACTGATGTTTTTCATTTCATCATCATCAGATGTCTCAGCTTAATTCTTCATCCCGACCCGTCACTTAAAGAGAGTTAAGAGAAGGAAATCCCCCCCTCGCCCCACCCCAATGCAGAGCATGGTAGCGAAGGAGAACACGCAACACGTACACACACGCACGCACACACACCTACAGCAATTCGTCATTGATAAAAACATACTTTGAATTCGAAATATCAAAATTCATTTTTTTTATTTGTTTTTTGTGCAATGAAAAATTGCTATTTGTTTTCGTTTTCGACCGTATTTGCCGTTGTGGATTCGTTTTAATATTGGACTCAAGCCGTCCACCGGCTGGAAGCGCGATGCTCCGCCTCCGTAGACGCCTACCTTCCCCTTCTCCTGCATTCAGTGCAAGTCCTCGAACTCTACACCTCCTGGTGGTGGCACCTCAGTCCTGCACACACACACACATATACACATTCACACACACACACGCCTACACACAAACGCATGCACACTCCGACACTCCTGTACACATACACACACCCATCGCAATTAGTGATTTCGAAAAATATAATTTGAATCAAGATGCCTTTTTTTTAGTTATCCGAATGGTATTCAGTCCCAATAGATTCCGATAATTGGAGTTCTACAGTATTATATTTTATTTTTAAAATTCCCAGCCATCTAAGCATGTTTGCAATGTGCATAAATGTCACCATAGCGATCTGTTTTTGTAGTCACATTCCCATAACGACAGTTATGTCGAGCAAAACGTTCCATGCGTCTGAAATCGTGACGGAAACGCCCACAAAAAACTAAATAGAATTATTTTTGTCGAACACGGAAGATAATGTCAAGGTCTTCCGATTTTATCAGTCATTTCCTTAGCTTTCAGATATCTGTTACCTACAGTTACAGGGAGTTGTACTGTTATGGAGCAATGAAACATGATAAGAACGTAGACTTTAAACTGTAACAAATAACTGGATAAATTACTTCCAATTGTTCTTACCTCCCTCCTTTTGATCTGACAGTTGGTAAGTTTTACATTTCTTCATAGATGAAATAGTTTTTGAGTGTTTTAAAGATTCTTTATTTGGAGGTTGACGTTTGTGAATAATTTTTTATGTACATTTTTAAATTCGAAACTTACCTGATATATAAATTTTTTAAAAGAGAGAGTATTTTAAGTTGCTGATTTTTTCCTACTAATATTCTTTCAACAATTTCAAAGAGTTATTCAGGGTAACTTAAAACCATTCCGGTTAATTTTTAACCACACATTTCACTTATAAACATAAGCAAAAAAAACTTGAATGTTCAGTGCACTCACCTGATGGAGAGGTTATGAAATGAGTTTGCTGCTCTATATCGTACAAGAGAAAAGTTTCAAAATAGTGCGCAGCTTGTTGCACTATTTAGTAAGTCTTAAATTACTATAAGGAAACTATTTTTCAAGTTGTTGAACTTTCTCTCCTTATACATTGCAGTACTCTACTCGATATTATACACTGCAAAAAATGAACTGTTGTTTTTACAATATAATATTGGCAGCCGAGGTTCCAATTTAAAACTGTGAAATGCACAGTAATAAACTGTAAAACTATCAATTTTGCAGTTTCTTTTTGTTAAGTTAGCAATTTGAGTTTTTTGCAGTAAAATTTAGCTGTATTATACTGTAAAAACAACAGTATAATACTGGCAGCAGATATTCCAGTTTAAAACTGTAAAATGTACGGTAATAAACGGTAAAATTAGCAATTTTACAGTTTAGTACTGTAAAATTAGAAAATTTTCAGTTTATTACTGTAAAATTAGCAATTTTTACAGCTTATTATTATAAAATTAGCTGTATTATACTGTAAAAACAACATTCATTTTTTACAGTGTAAATGATAGAAATTTAGTGGTTCGGTGAAGTACAAAGGAAAAGATCTTAACATTCAAAAAATATTATGTTGCGTAGTGGCTTATCCATAGGAGGCAAGGTAGGGCATTTATCCCCCTTTCTAGAATCGAAAATGTCTAGAAAAGAAAACAAAAAATAAAAAATCTTTAAAAATTGCCAAAGAAAAAAATAAAATAATTAATTCACGATTGGTTCCATTTCTAAGCCTGTTGATGGGTCGGCTTTAGTAACTTCACGATTAATTTTGGAAGTATATATTTCTGCTTTGAGATTTAATTGAAGTTATAAAGTTCTTAGTGTTTAGTTGGGTTAATGAAGCAGTACCGCTATGAAAGTAAAACCTAATAATACAGCGACAAAAACACTTCCCTTTTGTACTAACTCGCCATAAAAAAGGTATTTCTTTTGCAAAAGTGTGTTGTTACAAAAGACTCCTCCCAATGCACAGTGAACAAATTTAAATTTAGAAAAAAAATGCCTCCCTCAGACGAGTCGTTTCAGAATGTTTCATGTGGGGGAGAATATATTTGCCGTGCTAACGCAAAAGTGGTTTCTGCAGTCTTGCTCAAACTGAGATATCATTCTTTAAAGTTTTGCGCCTAAATCCTAAATATATTTGATTCAGATAGCAGTTTTTCAGATAATTTTTCATAATGTTTCCCGTTCTCAAATGACCATGAAATATATAACGCATCACAAAGAACCACCTGGTAACAGTAAATCAACTTTTAAAAAGTGCAGATAAGTTTTTTGTGCTTAGCACGGCAGGTATACTCAATGCATTTTATAAAGAAAAACAACGAAGTACGTGCACAAATGCATAATTACAGTTGCTAAATGGTGGGGGGGGGGGGGGTGAATGACCCTCTGCTTTTCCAAATAATGAGTCTACCCACTCCTTCATTTTGAACTAGAGACGCCTTTGACGTTGAATTTAAGATATATTACATTTATTATAAAATAATTTATTTTGCATCCTATTTTTGACGCATATCTAAGTGCTCTTTATGGTAGGATAACTTTGGAACCAGGCGAATAATTCATTTAAAATGTATTTAATAATTATTATTTCTTGATTTTGGATAACTATGCACTTATTTAGGCTTGTTCCTTCCGTTTTATACCAATAAATACAATAGAACCATTAAAATATTAGTAGGGAAGATTAAATTAGAGAAACTGTGACACTAAGTTCCCTGAGTTACTGTATGTCAAATCAAAAATGATTATTTCTTTCACGCATATTCACTAAATTTGACTTTTCATGTTTTGTGCCATACGGATAATTGTGTTTGTATTTATTTATTTGTTTATTTATTCATTTATAACCCTACCACAAAAATTTAGACACTGCAATTAAACATGCAATACACCGCCAACTCGGCTATTTCGGTGTATTGCATGTTTCTGCCTTAGCCCCTGCTTAGGGTCGGTTACTCACTGCTTCATACTGCAATTAAAGTTAAGTTTATGTTTATGATACAAAGCATATGACCAAAAATACAAAAATGCACAAATCCTACATAGTGAAGAATGTAAAATTTGTATCTTTCTCATAAACTTATACAGGGTGTCCACTCCAATCGTGGACCAATAGTTAATTTCTAAACCGTTAGAGATAAGCATATAGTTTATTTAGGAAAAAATCTCTAAATTATGAAAGGAATTTTGGGTCTATTCAATGTTTTTCAAAAAATCAAATTTTGAAAGAGTTACGAAATTTAAATTTTTATACAGCCCCCCAGTCCTATCAATCATATTTAGTAAAACATTCTTGACACTGCAACATTTAAAACTAAAAAAAAATCACTCTTCTACCACAAAAATTGACCGAGTTATGACGTTTTGAAAAATCAAGATTTTGAAGGATTTCGCATACGGTCCCTTAAGCGATCTCTCGATGACGTCATGAAATAATGCAAAATCTTGATTTTTCAAAACGTCATAACTCGGTCAATTTTTGTGGTAGAAGAGTGATTTTTTTTTAGTTTTAAACGTTACAGTGTCAAGAATGTTTTACTAAATATGATTGATAGGACTGGGGGGCTGTATAAAAATTTAAATTTCGTAACTCTTTCAAAATTTGATTTTTTGAAAAACATTGAATAGACCCAAAATTCCTTTCATAATTTTGAGATTTTTTCCTAAATAAACTATATGCTTATCTCTAACGGTTTAGAAATTAGCTATTGGTCCACGATTGGAGTGGACACCCTGTATACTGTCGCAGAAAAGGCACAAATTTTTATTTGTATATTTCTTTCTACTTATGACTTTATGGTAGCATACAATTACAGTATGAAATAAAGTTTGTGGATGGAGAAACATTTGTAGGCGTTTGTGTATTGTAACTTTAACAGCAAAATTTCGTTTCTGATTTCAATTTTTGAATTTTATAATAAGGTTGATCGAAAGTTTGTTCATTATCCACTTATGTTTGTCATCGTAATCTAATTGTAACTAATACATCAGTAAACCAAATTACCCTCCACCAAAGCACCCACTTTCATGAAGTAAATGTTCTCATATTACGAATGTATGAGAGTTTGTAGAGAAATTTTCTGGTTTAAAATTCTCCTTCATTGTTTAAATTTATAACTTTGCAAACTTATGCGAGAGTTTACTACTGTCTTTATATTAATGCAACAAAAAGATTCGCTACATTAATCTTTCTCTGCTGTCTTTCAATTTTTCCAAAGCAATACTTAATGCTAATTTATTTAGTAATGGTTTTATATTGTAACCAGCGAAAAAGATTCTCTGTGTGCGGATTTTTTCGGAAATTAATTGCTAAGCGTCAATTCTTGACGCAGAGCTATGTAATAAGTTTCTATTCAGAGATTTATTTTCGACGCCTGTATAGCAAAATTTTAAAAAGCAAATCTCTCTTCTTTCTAAAATGGTAGCTTTGTCAGTAATTCTCGATTTGTCCCTTGGCACCTTGATGAAATTGGTAGGGGACATCTTCATAAATATTGTAATATTATCATACTTGCTAGTAGTACTAGCATTCATACCGGGTTGAAATCTTTTAGGGGAAAAACAGATTGAATAGTTTGATGTTTCAAATTTTGTCATTCGGTTGGCGAGAAAAAAAGTTTGAACAGGAATGAATCACGCAAATCTTACGTCAAAAATAAACATCAAGAAATAACTGTTTGAAAAAACCCAATAAATTCCTCAAAAATACTCCTCTTGCATTTACAATGAAAGAGTTGATAAATAAATTATCAGTAGTAAGTGTTGCGTCGGAAAATATGCCAAGTGAATATTAGAAAAGAGCAAAAAAAAAGACTAATGAGTGAATCTTTTTGTAATTAAAACGCCGGCAACATGTGTTTTCATGGAGAAAAAACACACAATATAGTTTTGTTCCGGTTACTTTATGCCTAAATTTTATGAAGAGTAAAATTATGAACATTTGGATTATTCTCAACTAATGTATTCACAACAAATTCAGCTTTATTGATGACGCATTAAAATTAATTCGTTGGTCGGATCCAAACATTGAACTGCATCACCAGATAAGTTCCGCAAATGGTCATTATTTGCCTAATCACAGCGTCAAAATTTCAGTACATCGAAAATTCTTAAAAGCGTTATGTTTGTAAAAAATTAAGTATAAAATATAAATAAATATTTTATGGATAAATAAAATTATTGCAGATACATAAATACTTTGCAATAAAAAATAATCACTGCTAAGTCTTTTAAAAAATACTTTTATTATCCAAAGACCATATTTTAGGGAGGGAGGAGGAGAAAACTTCATCTATCTTACCATTCAGTATCTTATTGAGATGTTTGAACTTGGATAAATAAAATTATTGCAGATGCATAAATACTTAGAAAAAAAAAAAAATCACTGCTAAGTCTTTTGAAAAATACTTTTATTATCCAAAGACCATATTTTAGGGAGGGAGGAAGAGAAAACTTCATCTTCCTTACCATTCAGCATCTTATTGAGATGTTTGCACTTGGATAAATAAAATTATTGCAGATGCATAAATACTTTGCAATAAAAAATAATCACTGCTAAGTCTTTTAAAAAATACTTTTATTATCCAAAGACGATATTTTAGGGAGGGAGGAAGAAGAAACTTCATCTTCCTTACCATTCAGCAACTTATTGAGATGTTTGCACTTGGATAAATAAAATTATTGCAGATGCATAAATACTTTGCAAAAAAAAAAATAATCACTGCTAAGTCTTTTGAAAAATACTTTTATTACCCAAAGACCATATTTTAGGGAGGGAGGAAGAGAAAACTTCATCTTCCTTACCATTCAGCATCTTATTGAGATGTTTGCACTTGGATAAATAAAATTATTGCAGATGCATAAATACTTTGCAAAAAAAAAATCAGTGCTAAGTCTTTTGAAAAATACTTTTTTTGTCCAAAGACCATATTTTAGGGAGGGAGGAGGAGAAAACTTCAGCTACCTTACCATTCAGTATCTTATTGAGATGTTTGCACTACAAAAAAAGAAAGATGCAATTATAATTATGTGAATTTAAAAATGATAATGCAGAAAAATAAGATTTAAAGAAAGCTAAGCAAATCATGCCATTCGTGTACTTGTGTGAGCATCAACTTGTTTTCTTGTTCTAATTTTGCAAAATTATTTTTACTTATAGGATATTTCCAGAATTTTGAAACATGTATCCTCCAGTTATTAAACCGGTAAGTAAATATTTTGTGCATTGGTACATGAAAAATAAAAAGTAAATTTATCGTCATTAAAATTCTGATGCAATTCATAGCAGCATCGACGATAAGGAAACGCCTTTCGTTTGTTCAGGTTAAATTTCAAGCTAAGAGGGATTATACCAGTTAGGGGGAGAAAATTATTCTTTTTAAAAATTTATTCCATTTCAATTTGTGGAAATTAAAGAAATACAAAGATTAAAGTACGTACGTATTGCAAAGCAAAAATGTAATAGCAACATCTACTACCGGTAGGCACGTTACATTATTGAGACGAAAGGGGTGGGGGAATCGTTTATTTCACCACATTCCAGTTCATTTCTTTTCAATGCAGCTCATTTACAATACTAGCACTGTCCACACTTGAGGTGACCACGAGAACCGTTCTTGGACGGAAGAGTTCTGTTTTCATGTAAACTGTCGTATTATCCCTGCAATTACGCTGCAAAAAATGAACTGTTGTTTTTACAGCATAATACTGGCAGCCGAGGTTCATATTTAAAACTGTAAAATGCACAGAAAAAATCGTAAAACTAGCAATTTTAGTTTCTTACTGTAAAGTTACAAAGAATTTTACAGTTTATTGCCGTAAAATTTAGCTGTATTATACTATAAAAGCAACAGTACAAAACTGGCAGCAGAGGTTCCATCTTAAAACTGTAAAACTAGCAATTTTAGTTTATTACCATAAAATTAGCTGTATCATACTGCAAAAACAATAGTCATTTTTTACAGTGTAGTAAGAGAACGCTGAAATGTTCCGTTTTCCGAAATGACAAAATAAGACACTGGAAAAATTCAAACAAAAGTGGCTAGGTGGAATTGTTTATGCATTTTCATACCAATAAATCAAATCATGCTAATCTTCGCATTTATTCAACGCATTTTAGGTTTTCTCTAACCCAAAAATACCAGTAAAAAGAATAGTGTTTCGCAAATGAATAATTTGTGGACCTATGAAAAAGCACAGCTCCAAATCGCAGTTCTTAAAAGCAATGCTGATTGTAAAAGTAAATTGTATGAAATCCTGTCAAGATTTTCATTGTTACTGATGAATAATAGAAAATTATAAAAATCAGTGCTAAATATTCTAGAGCAAATTTGTGTATTAAAAAATTCAGCATGACACTAATTTTAAATTTTTAGGAATTCATTGCGGCTCTTTTGTGAAATTGTTAAATGTACCGTTTTGAGGAAATTAAAACATATATAGTCATGTTCACAGTTTATAATCGGTTTCTTTTAGCTGTGTGGTTAAAAGCAAATCAGGGGCTCCCTTTCCCCTATGGGAGATCCGTTACTATGGGAGATCCACAGTTACTCCGTAAAACTTTTCTCACATTCAGCAAATTTTGTTTGACAATTCGGCAAATTTTAAGACATAATTGTACTTTTTAAATGCCCGACTGTCCCTTTTCATTAGATATATTCAAGTGTATAATATGCATATTTTATGATTCGGTAAAATTTAGAGCTAAAAGAATCTAAGTTTGGATTGTTCTTGACAATATTTTTCAAACAAGTTTGAAGATGCTCTATTTTTAGGCAATCATCAGGGAAAAAAAGAAAAAAAAACGACTATCAGGAACAACGGAAGATCAGAGCATGTGAACAATTTCAGAACTTCAACACATTTTTTAGTTCTATTTGTAATAATTTATTTATTTATTTATTTATTTATTTTTTGTTTGAAAGGCATTAATTTTGAAATTTTTATTTAAAAACCTCAGAAGAATATATGCACAATGAACATAATTTATACATTTACTAAAAGTAAAAAATGAGTTTTGAAACAAAATGTAAAATAGAAATTAAAACACTATAAAAATGTTATAAAATTAAAAAATTAAAATTAGTATAACAGTAAAACTCTTCTTGGTACATTAATTCAGACGGAGCTGTCACAAGGGCAAAAATTGGTGTGTCTGTATGCGGGTAAAGGAGCTATCTGTGGCTCCTTAGTGTTTTCAAATGCATAATTTAAACAAAAATAAGGAAAGTGGATTCAGCTTCTCTTCTTATTTAGGAGGGATAAGAAAGTCATTATACTAGATCTAGATTTAGACCTCGAAATTAACAATATCAACTAACTGTCAAGTAGAATATTTTGTCAGAAATAGGGGGTTTAGGGTCTGGGGGTTTTCCCGCTGAAAATATTAGTAATTAGTTTTAAAAAAGGCAGTTTTAGACGATCTTTGATGGTAATGTTGTTGAGAAAAGAAAAGTTTAGGAGCCATCCCACGGGAAGTTTTTTGTAATTGAAACTATAAAATTGCAATCGAAAAAAATGCTGTTGGAGAAAGGGGGGGGGGGAGGATCTCCCTCTGAAATGTTTTTATGTTGACACTTTAAAAACGCAGTCTTAGATCATCTTTGGTTTGCTTGTGGGAGGAATTTCTCTTGCTTTAATCTATATATATAAAAATGAATGTTGGTAAATGTGTATGTGTGTTCCCTAAGATCTCAGAAACTACCCGGGAGATTTGCCTGAAACTTTCACCGTTTGTTCCTTTTGGTACTGGGAAGGTTTAGAGACCAGTTTCAATAAAATCCGATGAGTAGTTATTTCTTTATTTCAATTTTAGACATTATTCTGTCTTTGTAATTTCAATTTAAAACTCCATTTTCGAAGGCTTTCATCAATCCAATCGAGTATTTAGTGTATCAACTCAACTCTTTGGCAGATAGTTGGAATTGCTTGCTACCGTAAATTTGGCGATCTTTTAAATCGCGCCAAGAGCCCCAATAATGGAAGTTTTCCTAATAACTATCTCAAGTATAAAGGATAAAAAAGGTATTTGATTAATAGATTAATCTTTTTTTAAAAACAAATGAGATTCAGTTTCATGTTTCGGAACTCCTTTAGATTTGTAGAGGCTTAGATGGCATGCATTATTTTCCAGACGAACACTATTTTGTTCTTTATACCTATTGCTGTTTTCAATCAAAGTATGTTACTATATTTTCTCGCCAAACATCCAATCAATGGTTCGTTTTCATGTCCAAACTATTTGCTATGATATACCGCAATGTTGGAAATTATTTTAGCGCCTTAAGGAATGGTGTCCTTTTAGCGCCAAATATAATATTCAAATTGATTTCAGATTGCCAAAAAGTAATCAGCTTCATAGAGAATACCTCAACATTTGGCGACAATTTCTCTTTCACAAAAGTGATAATACGTAAGTTTCTTTATTTACGGAAGGGATAGGGGTTCAGAATTATCCAAGGTATCCCAAATTAGCTACTAAATTGGCGACTTTTTAAATAGCGCCAAGAACCTTCAATAATATCGTATAAATTGCGATATTTCAACGTTCTTTCTAAAGCGTGTCATTTCGGAAAATGTGTTATTTTGTTTTTGAAGTTAGATAAGAAAACTTTCTTCTTCTTTTAAACTTTGGTAAGATGTCTGTTGGTTTCTGTGAGTTGGTTCTGTTGCATTCGAATGTCCCCAAGGGGGTGTTTTACTCCTTTTATGGGGTAAATCAGTGTTAATTTCAATGCAGACAAAAGTGATATGAATTGGCGCGACCAAGTGTTTGACGCCAAGTTGGTGACAAATGTGGCGATTTTTTTTTTTTTTTTTCTGATTTGGGTTCAATTTGGCGCTATTGGCGATATTTTCCGAAAAATCCACTGGATGATGTTATAATCGGTGATATTTAG